>OZ004709.1:119675824-119813324 GCA_963924515.1 Vespertilio murinus | reverse complement strand
AAGCTTACATGGCAATTTCTCATCCCAAACAGATAACTTAGGAGAGAAATGACTACATGTCCTGTTGGAGGGGGACTACCATGTCCTATGTGGTTGTAGAAAGCAGAACCAGGACCAATGGATGGACTTATAAGGGCAATATTTTCACTCAGTGAAAGGAAAACCCTAGTTTTATTATTTTAAAAATACATTTTATTGATTTTTTTTATAGAGAGGAAAGAAGAGAGATAGTTAGAAACATCGATAAGAGAGAAACATCAATCAGCTGCCTCCTGCACACCCCCAACTGAGGATGTGCCTGCAACCAAGGTACATGCCCTTGACCTGAATCAAACCTAGGACCCTTCAGTCCACAGACTGATGCTCTTGTCCACTGAGCCAGTGGACAAGGCAAGACCCTAGTTTTAATTGGCGCTGACCAGGAATGGGACTGGGCTGCCTCCAGAAGCAGAGAGTGTGTGTCGGAGTTGGGGGGGGGGGGTGTGTGTGCTCTGTCAGTAGAAGTATTTTGTAGGAACTTTAGGACTTAGTGTTAGGGATCTCTGCAGTGTGGGCCAGGTGGGAATACATGAAATCCATTTCCTGCCGAGACCTGTTTGGCTCAGTGGATAGAGCGTCGGCCTGCGGACTGAAGGGTCCCGGGTTCGATTCCGGTCAAGGGCATGTACACTGGTTGTGGGCACATCCCCAGTAGGGGGTGTGAAGGAGGCAGCTGATCGATGATTCTCTCTCATCCATGTTTCTAACTCTCTATCCCTCTCTCTTCCTCTCTGTAAAAAATCAATAAAATATATTTAAAGAATAAATAAATAAATAAAAATAAAAGGAGAAATCCATTTCCTTCTACCCTTCAATCTGTGGATTGAGACCACAAAGGTGAGTCAGGGAGTGTAAATTTAGGGTCTGTACTAGCCACAGGATCCTGTCATCTTCTGCCTCCAGGAGTTGAGCACCTTGGGCTGGAACATTTGGGGTCTGGATCTGACCAGGCTGATGGTGCGGGAAAGCCTATCAGGAGATGGGACAAATTGCTGCGCTAGAAGATCCAGGAGGGCATACCTAACAACTAACTGTACACAAATGTGGAGGGAAAGGGTAATAATAGTTATTACACCTACAATTAACTCAGTGTCCATCTCTCTTACTATAGTATTTCTAATCTGTAAAAACACCCTGAAAAACAGGTATAGTTAATCCCATTTTACAGAGGTGAAGGTCTGAGAAGTTAACTAGCTAACACAAGGCTTCATCGCTAATTAGAAACCAGGACTTGAACTCTGTTCTTCCTCTCCTGCACAATACCTCCCGAGTGAGTGGCCTGAGCCCTGGACTGAGACAGGAGACCTGGGCTCCACTGCCACCCTGCACCTCACTTTCTGCACTTCCGAGAGAGGGGTGACCTCAACAATTTCTGATTCAACTCAGTCACCTCCTTCCAAGTACTTCCTCGGTTCCAGAACCTAGCCAGAAGCAAAGGTACCCAGATAGAGAAGACGATGCGGTGTCCTCACAGGAGGGCAAAGGAGATCAGTTCATGACTAGGTCATTGCAGAAGAGTGTGCTTAGTGATGCTCACAGCTGTTCATGCTTGCACACTCTGTGATTCATTGTAATGGAGCTAAGCTCGCACATGATGATTAGATGGGGAATTCAAAGCAGGGGCTTTGGGGTAGAGAGGTGGAAGGTAACAGAGGGCCTTGCTCAGGAGAAGGGAGGGGGGATTGGGAAAGTGGGGCAGGGCCTTGGAGATTTGAAACTTACTCTTCTCTCTGTAACTCACTCTTCTCTCTGGAGTTCCTGAGCCCACAATACCCAGTGAGCAATGGCAAAGGACCGTGTGTGGCTACCTGGCCCTCGTTTAGAGGTGCCGAGATTACTCACTTTGTTGTGATTTAATTAACAGGTCTTCTACCTGTCTCTCCTCTCACCTCCCACATCGAATCTGAGTGGGTGCTCAGGATGAGCAGGGAACTAGACAGACGCTTACCAGTCCCGCCAGGGTGTTGATTCAATTGTCATGGCTGCTTGAGCTGGTCTGCCAAGCTCGTGAGCCCATCTTTCTGAGCCTTGGAAGCGTGGGACAGTGGGAGCCATCGCTCCCTTCAGTGGGCACGTGCAAATGGGAACGAGTTATGGTTAAACATCTGCAGGAACAGAACAACTCTGCAAAGAGACAGGCAGGACTGGTGAATTTCCAAAACAGGAAAAGGCGCAGGTCTCTCTTCAGTCTCCGAAGGGTGGCCCAAATTCCTCCAGGGAGGAACAGCGCCACGGAGCCACTGACTCTGAAGTCTAAATATTTGCTTTAGGAGATGACAGGAAGGCTGTTAAATCATAAATGATGTCCTGGACTTGTCCTCTCATGTCCAGGTCATCCACGTGTTTACTGAAACGGAGGAGGGTGCTATGTGCCTATCACTCTTTATTCCCTAAAATGCCTCTTCCAGCCCGTCTGTTCGTCATTTTTCTTCATCTGGAATCTGGATTTATAGAGTGCTTTACAGTTTGACACCTCTTTTGCTCCCCTCCCAGAATGGCCCCGGTCATCACCTTCATAATCGTATTTTCTTACAATCACATATTGCTCTTCACAGTTCATAAAACACATATTCATGATCTCATGAATCCCTCAAAAGCCCCGTGAGGCCAGTAACGCAGTTACCATTAAGACACATTTTACCGGTGAAAACACTGAGGGTTAAAGAGGTTAAATTGCTTGCTCCAGGCTGCTCAGCCCCGCGGTCAGATATGGAGCTGAACCCGGCTCTCCCACTGTGACATGCCGTGCTTTCGCCTCTGCCCTACACCGGGGCCCACAGTGGTGTCAGGACAAACCTTATTCAGGGCCTGGGTTCTTCCTTCATAAAATTTTTACAAAGTTTAGACAAATCATGTGATTTATAAAGCAAACTATATTAAAATCAAGTCACATATTTCTTTTTATTTTTTTAATTAAAAATTTTTTTTGAGTTATGAGTGCTTATTTCTCTCTTCTTCCTTTTTAAATTTTTTTTTTTTAGTTAAGGTATTATATGTGTACATATCTTGCCATTGCCCACCACAAGTCACATATTTCGATGTTAAATAAACATTTTATGGTGCAAAATACCTTCCCCCACCCCATCTCCAATCTCCAAGGTGGATTGGTACTATTCGTCACTATTTAGCACTAGGTAGTAGGTGCTCAATAAATACTTTATTGCATGGCTTGCTGGGTGGATAGATGGGTGAATATAGGGCTGGCCCCTTCTGGGTCCCAAAGATACAACATGGAACACAAAAGGGCAGGTGCCCTGCTCCACACCACTCCCCATCAGAGACAGGCCTCCCCCACACAGCCTCAGTATGTCTGATGAGTGCAGTAATGTTAAATGTCAGCTTTACTCCAATGTAGGGGTGAGGGTGGGGACCTCAAGGCTGAGGCCAAGAGGCAGGGGGTGGCCGGGCCAGCAGGGAGTGCTCCGAGCAGAGCAAACAGCATCAACAACCGACGTGAAACTCCAGAGGTGAGGAGAGTGTCATGTATTTAAGGAACGTGGTGGAGAATTTTAATGGAAGTGAAGAGCAGCAGGTGGGTGGGCGGTGATGTCAGGTGGGGCCCCAGGCAAGTGCGGCCAGAACATCCGGGCCTCGTGGAGCAGGGTAAGAGCGGGGACTCTACACGGAAGAGCCTTAAGTAGGGGACAGACATGATCCTGTCTATTTTTGGAAATGTCACTGTGGAGCATTGATCAGAGAGAGATAAGACTGGAGGCCAGAAAGCAGTAGATCAAATCTCAGGCTTTTGAATGAGGAGCTGGAAATGGGAGAGGGGAGGATGGTGCCTGAGCTGGAGGGGCAGCATGAGGAAAGGCACAGAAGGAGCACATATGGAGGGGGGAGGCTCCACTGCAGGTGCAGGGAGGGCGGTGGAGGCGGAGGCCACAGGGAGGGTCCGGGGGCCCCCTTAGGCTTGCTTGGGCTGATTGTGTGGAAAGCAGGCACTCCCTGAGGCTGTTTGATCAGGGAAGTGGCCCAGTCCCATCTGTGAGAGGATAATGGAAACCCACAACCGCTTTCTTGTGCACATTGTAGTTTGCTGAACGTGTCCACATGCTTGACCTCACTAAGGCACAATATAACTCCATGTTATCAATACTTTTTAGTGGTGATTCACACTAGCTGCTATACACTAAGTGCCTAATATTTCCCTGGCACAGATGTTATCTCATGGAAATTATTTCTGTGTGGCATTTTTATCCCAGTTTGCGATGAGAACATTGAAGCCGAGAGATGCTGAGTGACTCATCCGGGGACACACAGCTAGTGGTCACTCAGCTGGCAGTCAGCTGGCCTGGGTCGTTCTAGCCATTGGGCCCACAGGTACAGTGCCAGGCCCAAGTCTTTTCGGGAACTGCGTGAACCTTTGAACCCTGGGAAACAACAACAGACACAAAACGCTACATTCTAAAATATGGTAGGAAATTTGCAAATCCTAGAAGACCACCAATCTAAATATCTCTAGAACGCAATAGATCGACTTTTCTAAATCAGATTAACCTTTTCCTTTATTATTTGCCGGCATTTTCATTATGTTTGAAGATTAGATTTAAGGTTAGATTGTCTTACATCACAAGATTTCCAGAGAATGCACAAAGGTTTCCCAAAACCTAGAGGACATAAGTAATATAACCAAATAATTGCAAAAGCAGAATTATAAAAAGACATCTTAAAAATGCACATGCTTACTATGTGCTTTTATTTATTTTTCTAAAATATATTTTATTAATTTTTTATAGAGAGAAAGGGAGAGGGATAGAGAGTTAGGAACATTAATGAGAGAGAAACATCAATCAGCTGCCTCCTGCACACTCCCTACTGGGGATGTGCCCACTACCAAGGTACATGGCCTTGACCGGAATCGAACCTGGGACCCTTGAGTTCGAAGGCCGACATTGTATCCACTGAGCCAGACTGGTTAGGGCATGCTGTGTGCTTTTAATGTGTTTATAGCAGCTCCCCAAAGTGACAGCCTGGCCTCTGCATTGAGAAGGAGCCCTGCCTAGCTGTGGCTTCTCAGGTAGGAGAACCGAGGGTTTACTCTTCAGGAAAGACCTTTATAAGGTGACCATTGAGAACGAGGAGGAAGGAGAAAAAATGGCGTCCACGGATTACAGTACTTACAACCAAGCTGCAGCCCAGCAGGGCTACAGCGCTTACACCGCCCAGCCCACTCAAGGATATGCACAGACCACGCAGGCAAATGGGCAGCAAAGTTATGGAACCTACGGACAGCCCACAGACCTCAGCTATGCCCAGGCTCAGACCACTGCTACCTATGGGCAGACAGCCTCCCTCAGGTTATACTACGTCAGCCTGTCTCTCCTTTTAAAGATGGTTGTTTAACTAAGACTAATGGGAACCTCTTGTGAGCATGCTCAGTATCATTGTGGGGAACCAAGAGGGCCTCTAACTAACTGCAACAATGTTCATGGTTGTGATTTTTTAAAAAAAATAAAATTCCAAATGTTTACAAAAAAAAAAAAAAGATGACCATCGAGCTCAGAGAATAAGGGAGGGAGGGAGAAGGAGGGACAAAAGGAGAGAGAGAGAGAGAGAGAGAGAGAGAGAGAGAGAGAGAGAGAGAGAGAGAGGCAAGCCAGGAGGGAGGGAAGGAGGGAGAGAACCACTTTGAAAAGTTTGACTTTGGCTCTGTGCAGCCCTCAGAGGCAGCATATTTTTGCCAAAACTAAAGAAATGAGCTGCTAAGATAGGGCTTTGTTCTCAAATAGGTAAGGCAAAGACATCATCTACTTTCCTTAGCTCTGTACAGGATGCCCGGGCCATGCAGACACCTCCCAGGCACTGGCGGGAGTCCAGCACCGACTAGCGGCCCAGAGCAGTACCGGGGAGGGTGCTGCCCAGGATGATTGATGTCCTGAGTTCCTTCTCCCGGACTGAGCGCAGGGCAGGGCGGCTGGGCTCTGGTGGAAAGAACAAAGGGACAGATCGTCAGCTCTGTGTAAACTCCAGATTAAAGGAGACAAAAGAAGTAACAACTAATGCTGCGCATAAGCCTGGACTGGCGCCTCCCTGTGGGGAAGCAGGGGAATCACACCAGACATTGGCTGGGCCCTCTGCGAAATCAATAGCATTATAGCAATGCTAGTTTCCTTATTTTGTTAGAGAACACCCTTGTTTCTTGTAAAAGTGCCTGAACTATTTGGGCTTGGGGGTGGACCTGTTTGTTACCATAGTGCTAATACCAATAATGATGATAATGTAAGATTGTGGGACAAAGTACCCATTTGGCTGAGCACATGGTGAGTGCCTCCTTGTGTCCAGGGAGTGTCCTCCAGAGCCTTCCATCGCCACAGCTGCCAGAGAGCAGACTCAGCAAGTCCTGACACAGCTAGCTGGTGAGGACAGTGGGTGGGGACGGCCAGAGTTTGAGGAGTGGTGGCCAGAGCCTCCGCAGTCAGGGCAGTGACAGCAGGCAGGTCACTTGGCCCTAACAAGGCAGGATTTGTCCACGGCAGAGACCTCTCTGGGAGAGAAGGACAGGCCATCTTAGGCAACCTGCTTTGTAAGGAGACAACAATCTCAGGGTTGTCATTTAAGTTGAAAAATCCTTGTTGACTCAGCCTGCTTAAAGGAGTGCGACCTAAGGCAACTCACCTTTAAAATCACCTATGGCCAATATATGGTTCCCTTTAAGTGTCATGCGACAGGGATAAGGGATGCCCAGAGAGCTTGCAAAACATTGTTTCTACGTGTGTCTGGGGAGGTGTTTCGTCTTCCTGACTGAGTGCAGGGCTGCCGGGCTGTCGTGGAAAGAGCAAAGGGAAGAATAGCGTTTGGATTGGTAGACTGAGCAAAGATGTCCTCCCCAAAAGATGTGGGCATCAGCCAATTCGTCGAAGTTCTTCATGGCACAGAAAGGCAGCGGAGGGGACAGTTCTCTGCTTCAGCTCGGACCTTTCCTTCTCCTGCCCTCAGATGTCAGCGCACCTGGATCCTGGGGCCTCCAGCTTGCAGACAGATCATGGGACTTCTCAGACACACTGTGATGAGAGTCCATCCCTCATAATAAGAAATTTCTTTCTCTCTCTGCGTCCTGTGGCTCTATCTGCCTGGGGCTCTATCTGCCTGGGGAACCTTGCCCAGTCAGCCAGGCATTGTTTTAAGCACGTCACAGGCATAGCACTTGATGCTAACACCCCCATTTTACAGATGAGGGGGCAAAGGCTCAGAGTATGGAGGTAGCTCCCTCAAGTTCACACAGCCCTGGCAGGCAAATAGAGGCTTCTGACCCAGCCATGCCAGACCCCTAGCAAGTTCATGTGCAGTGAAAAGCAAGAAGTGGTCAAACGTACAGTTGAGAAGCGGCCTTCAGGTACCACGGCAGGGACCAGGGAAGCCCTCAGAAGGAAAACAGAGCTGGGATTCCCCTCGTGCCTTTAAAGCTGTCTAGGACTGAAGCTACCAAACGGAGTCCAGTGATTGGGTCCATTGGGAGCAAACAAACCCAGACGCTGGCTCAGACTCTTGCGCGGTCACTGCTTGGAGGACTTCCAGGCAAACAGAGTAAATGAGAACTCGGGCCAGTCCTTCTGCCGGGAAAGACAATGAGTTTATTGTCAAAGCTCGAGGTCTCACTGTCCCAGCTGCCCCTCTTCTGAGAGCATGAGATTCCCCCTCCTGAGGTCCCCAGACGAGGGCCAAGGATGTCAGCCATGAGAAAGCTCTCGATCCTCTTACTGTAGGGTCAGCATCTCACTCACTCATCTACCTGTTCATTAATATATTCCCCAAGTATTTTTAACAGAGTGTCCATATCATATGCCAGACAATGAGGCAGATGCTGGCGTGAAGAGAAGCAATACCTCAACTGGGGCCTTTGTGTCTGTCTCGGGGTGTGGGCTCATAATTACACTAAGTAACAGTCAGATTGGATCTGTGATGTTGTGGTAACAATAGCTGCACTTTATATAAGAGCACATCGTTGTCAAGCATTTGCTAATTAATGACACATACAGACATAGGTCATTGCACAATAGTATAATTTAATAGACTGTACAATTTAAATTGCTCTACAGCACTCTGAGTTAGACTCTAATATGATCTTTAATTTATAAATGCAGACCTTAAAACTTGCTGAGTGAGCCTAAGTTATTTGCCAAACGTCACATAACTGTTATGCAACAAAATTAAGATTTCAAAGCAGGTCCACTTCCCTCCAGAGCCCAGGCCTAGCACTAATGCATAAGGGTTGAGAGATGGTGCAGAGAGGGGTGGAGAGCATGGATTCTGGGGGGAAACTCCCTGAGTTTGCCACTTTGAGTTTGTAAGATCTTAGGCAAATTATCAACGTTCAGGTTGGATGATCTTAGGCAAATTACCAACCTGTGCCTCAGTTTCCTCACCTATAAAATGAGAGCAACAGCAATATACGCTCTGTGAGCTTGTTATAAGGTTGAAATGAGTTTTAAAAGGCAGGATGCGGGCAATGGAAGCTAAAGAGAAAATAAACAAATGGGACTACATCAAAATAAAAAGTTTTTTCACAGCAAAAGAAACCATCAACAAAACAACAAGAAAGCCCACTGTATGGGAGAACATATTTGCAAATGATATTACTGATAAAGGTTTAATCTCCAACATCTACAAACAGCTTATTCAACTCAGTAAAAGGAAAATAAATGAGCCAATTAAAAAATGGGCAATGGAACTAAATAGAATCTTCTCAAAAGAAGACAGAAGGAAAGACAAGAGGCACATGAAAAACTGCTCAAAGTCACTACTTATCCGAGAGATGCAAATCAAAACAACAATGCGATACCATCTCACACCTGTCAGAATGGCCAACATTAACAAATCAACAAACGATAAGTGTTGGTGAGGTTGTGGAGAAAAAGGAACCCTTGAGCACTGCTGGTGGGAATGCAGACTGGTACAACCACTGTGGAGAACAGTATGGAGTTTCCTCAAAAAACTGAAAATGGAACTCCCATTTGACCCAGTAATCCCACTCCTAGGAATATATCCCAAGAAAATAGGAGCACCAATCAGAAAGGATATATGCACCCCTATGTTCATAGCAGCACAATTTACAATAGCTAGGATTTGGAAACAGCCTAGGTGTCCATCAGCAGATGATTGGATCAAAAAACTATGGTACATCTACACAATGGAATACTATGCTGCCATAAAAAAGAAGGAATTCTCATCATTTGCAGCAACCTGGATGGAATTGGAGAGTATCATGCTGAGTGAAATAAGCCAGTCAATGAAAGAGAAACACCACATGATTTTACTCATGTATGAATAACAAAGAACATTATAAACTGATGAACCATAAGTTAAATATAGCGACAGTAAAGCAACAAGCAGACTGTCTAATTACAGCGGGGAGGGGAGGGAAATATGAGGGAAATAAGAGATCAACTGAAGGACTTGTACACATGCATATAAGTATAACCAATGGACACAAAACTCTGGGGAGGGAGGGAATGTTTTTTTTTGGGGGGGGGGCAATGGTAATATATGTACACAGATAATAATTTAATAAAAAATTTTAAAAAAAGGCAGGATGCTTTAAATGTCTCTCTCAGCGCCCATCTCAGAACAGGAAACCTCAAAAGCTAAGCAGGTCTGCCCTAGTTAGTTCAGCTTAGTAGAGCATCTGCCTGGACACCAAAGGTGTCCCAGGTTCAATTCCGGTCAATGACATGTACCTTAGTTGCAGTCTCCTCCCCGGCCATGGTCAGGGCATGTGCAGGAGGCAACCAATCGATGTGTTTCTCTCACATCGATATTTCTCTGTCTTTCCCTCTCTCTTCCACACTCTCTAAAAATCAATGGATTTCAGAGAATTTTCCCTCAGAATTCTGGCCATGCTAAAAAGAGCTCATTTGGAAGAAGGAACTCCACTTGTCTGAGCAAAATGAAGCCATTCTGTTCTACATGCAAATTTCTTCCTGGGCATGTTCCCATGATAGAGTAATGAGAGTGGACTCGCCCTCCCACCAGGAGCAACTAGAAACCTGGACACGATGTGTGGAACAACTGCTTGGAGACCTTGCCCGTACTAAGCAGCACAGGAATATGATCTCTGAGAAAGGGAGGAAGCTGAGGGGAGCCTGCTTGGAGGGACTCTCCAGACCCAACAGCACAGGAGATGGATCATGTTGAGGAGCTAGATCATGGATGCTGAGGTGGCTGATTTGTGGGACAAAGTATCCATTGGACGATGTGTAGAGCCATCGATTATTTCCCTAAGCTGAGAATGTACCATTTCCACAATTCATTGCTAAGTGAGAAAAGGCAAAGGGGCTTTGGCTGCATAGCTCGGTTTGTTAGAGCATCATCCAATACACCAAGTTTGCAGGTTCGATCTCCAGTCAGGGCACATACAAGAATCAACAAATGAATGTATCAATAAATGGGACAAAAAATCGATATCTCTGCCTCTTCTCCCTCTCTTCCTCTCTCTGAAATCAATTTAAAAAAAAATTTTAAAGCAAAGGGCAAAAGAGTATAGATAGTATGCTATGTTTTGTTTAAGGAATAAGAAAAAATAAAGCAAACATGCATTGTGCTTGTTTTCAAAAAAGAAAAGATCACAGGAAAAGGCAACAAAAATTTGTATAAGAGACTCTTGAAGCTTTTGCTGAACACTAACCCATGTTTATGTAGGGAGAAAAGCCAATGGTAGGGAAGAGACAAGATAGTCTGGAGCATCTCATTGTGCCAGAAAGTAATAATGTATTAAGAATGATATGATGGGGCAGACCAAAAGGACACAGGAGTTATATGACTGCACACTATTTATTATTATCATCCTCAAGCTGCCAAACCTGATGCGCTCTGAGGGTCATAAGAACTAAGGATAGTAAAGGATTATAATTTATTGACTCAATAAGAATCCATGAGTTCATGCTGATAATAAATAGATAATAAACAAATCAACCAATTAAAAAACAAGGAAGGAAGGAGAGCTCTTTCTTATTCTATAAGCTGAGTACCAATGATCCGCACGGAAGGAGGAGGGAGAGTTGGGGGGAAAGTCACCATTTTACAAACATAATAGTAAATATAGTTCAAGCAAGAATCAATCATCAACAGATTCTAAACCTAGGAGTAAGTTTTATGAGACACAAGATAATTGCATGATTACAAAGTGTCTCCCAAGGATTGGTAGTTGGTTGCAAGAGGAAAAATGTCAATCTTATAGCGAGGAAACTGGACAGCATTGTGACCAGGTTCTCAACATTACCCTCAGCAGCCAGGGGCAGCCAGGTAATGTGTGCCTCCGGGTAGGACACCCAGGAAGAACACTTGACCTAAGCAATAAGCCAGCAAGGGACGAATATTGTGAATCCAGTTTTGAGAAAACATTTCTACAAATTAATTAGGCTATATGCTTTAAAAATGCCAATATCAAGACAAAAAGGGGCTGAGAAATTTTCTTATCTATAATAATAAAAGTGCAATATGCTAATTATGCCGGATGTCCTTCTGGATGTCCTTCCAGACGACCTTCTGGGCAAAGCCGGGGCTGCAAGGGAAATCCATGACCCTGGTGCCAGAGGGAAGCCGGAGCTGGAACCCGGGGGAAGGAAGGCCTACTCTTGCACGAATTTTGTGCACTGGGCCCCTAGTTTGTTAAAAAGGACTAAAGAAACATGACAATGAAATGCAATACTAGATCCTGGGCTGGAGGGAGAGAAATGCTATGAATGGTATTATTGGGATGAATGACATAGTTGGAGTCTAAAGTACAGATTAGATTATACAAATGGAATATAAACTGCAGAAAGTATTACATAAATGTTGTTTCCTCACTATGATAACTGCATTGTGTTTTGATAAGAAAATATAATTTGAGGGTGGCATGCGATAGCAACTGCTTTCAGGTGCTTCTGAAAATCAGAAAAAAAATTGTATGGGGTGAGGTGGTGCAAAGAGAGAGAAGAAGAAGATAGAGAAAGAGACAAAGAATACTAAAATGTAGAGAAAAAGTTTTAATTGATGAGCCTAACTAAAGGATATTATGGGAGTTATCTGTGCTACTTTTACAACTTCTCTGTTAACTTAAAATAATTTCAGAATGAAAAGTTAAAAATAATAGGGGCAGGCCCCTTGGCTGTAGGGGAACAAACCTGTGGCCTGTGAAGGCCTCTCTCTGTCTGAGGGTCAAGCCAAGTCAAGAGGGTGTGACCACAACGTTGCTCAGCCGTCCACTTCCTGTCCTGCTTCACACCCTCCTCGACAGAATTCATCATGTGCACCCAGATCCCTGTCTCAGGCTCTGCTCCTGAGGATTCCACCTGGTCTGTCCAGCCCCGCCCATCCTCGCAGCTGAATAATGCCCCCCACCCCCAACAGCTTCTCCTCCTAATTCCTGGAAGCTGTGGGTGTGGGCTTACATGGCAAAAGGGACTTTGCAGATGTGCTTAAGTTCATGGTTTTCAGGTGAACATACTACCCTGGACTCTCTGGTGGGCCTGGTGTAAGGACAGGAGTCCTCATAAAGAAGGAGGCCGAAAAGCAGGAGGGGGAATGTGATGATAGAGTCTACAACCCAAAGCCCTTCTCTATTTTCCATTTACCACATTTTCTTAGGCCCCCGTTCTTGTCCACAAAATCCATTCATAGACTCCAAATACCCTAACAACCACCCTTAACTATTTAAACATTTTAGCTTTCTAATGATTAACATGAAAAGAAGAAAGCTAAAGCTACCAGCTATGTGTGGAAATATTAAAATCCAAACTTAATTCTGCATTGCAAAGCACGCTAGCCACTGTAACTATTATGGTGCAGTGCCTGACACAGAGGAATGGCGAGCTTTCCAAATCCCCGCATGGATATTAAACCTGAGTCCACTTTGGAGCTCATGTCCATGAGTCACGCTTAAAGTGTGCAATCGTAATAGCAATAGCCGTGGCTGGGGAGTGTTGACCGGGTGCCCACACTGTGCAGTGCAGTTTGCATAAATCATCTAAATTTCCCCACAACAGCGCCATGAGGAATGTGTTCCTGGCCTCATTTTACAGACAAGATCACCAAGGCCAAGACATTAAAAAAAATCTGGCCTTCAGTCTGTGATTGCAGCCATCATACATATTGCACAGCCTGTGAAAGTGACTGTTTTAACTGGAATTTTGCTCCAAAGCTTGGTGTTCCCGGCCTGACATGGGCCCTGGAAAAGGTGGAAAGGGGGGTAGGGGGAGTGTGTGTGGAGAGGCCAGTGCTGGAATCGCTCCTGGCTGGAGAGGCGGGGTCAGGAAGCAGCCAAGTCCATCACCCGGAGCTTCCTAAAAGCTGAAGCCAGAGCCCAGGGGAGGAGCCAGGCAGCTGTGTCTGAGAAGTGTGGCAGGTGGTGCTCTCCACCCCCACCCCCTCCCCAATTTGGGCCAATAGCATTGGTCTCTGCTCTTCACAATCACTGGTTCTCGTGATGGCTCCTGCCCAGCAGTGACCTTGAAGTCACCTCCTGTCATCTGACCATTAGTAATATTTTCCAGGGCGTGTTAGTTTCCAATTGTTGCTATAACAAATGACCACAGACTTAGTGGCTTATACAACACAAGTGTATTACCTTACAGTTTCGGAGGCCAGAAGCCCCAAAATGGGTTGTAGAGACGAAACCAAGGTGCGAGTGCCGCCATGTTATGCGTGGAGTTTCCAGGAGAAAATCCCTTACCTTTTCCAGCTTCCAGAAGTGGCCTCGTTCCCTGGCTCCTGGCCCTGGTTTTCATCTTCAAAGCCAGCAGCATAGCCTCTTCCAGTCTCTCTGACTCTCGCATTGCCTTCTTTTACTGTGTGACGTCTTGGGATTACATTGGACCCACCCATTAATCTGGGATGCTCATCCCATCTCAAGATCCTTAACGTAATGACATCGCAATTTCCCTTTTCTCAAGCTAGGGATGAGTCCAGCTTCCAGGGATCAGGACTCCACCAGCTTTGGGGGAGAGGGAGGAGCAGAGGCACGATTATGTCTGCTACACCACGGAAGTAGTGGGAGCTCAGCGGATATTTTTGTTTTTTATGTTGAAACTGGAGCTTCTGCTTATCATGGTGCAGTGGGGAGGCCTCAGGCTTTGGAGCCAGGCAGATATGAGATTTGATTTCCAACTTCACCATTTATGTGGTCTTGGGCAAGTTACTTAACTACTTCTCTGAGCTTCAATGCTCTCTTGTACGAGTGACTATAGTACTTAACTCCTAGGATTATGGTATGGCTTAGAAATAATGCATGCATAGTCCATCTATATAATAAAAGCCTAAGCGACCGTTACGGCGGAATGACCAGAACAACAGGTCACTATGATGCACACTGACCACCAGAGGGCAGACACTAAATGCAGGAGCTGCCCCCTGGTGGTCAGTGTGCTCCCACAGGGGGAGCACTGCTCATCCAGAAGCCGGGATCATAGTTGGCGAGCACAGCAGCAGTGGAGGGAACCTCTGTGGCAGTGCTAAGGAGCAGTGAGCCAAGTGGTAAGGAGCTAGCAGCTGGGCAGTAAGGAGCAAGGGGTCCCGGACTGTGAGAGAATGCAGGCCAGGCTGAGGGGACCCCCACCCCAGTGCACAAATTTTGAGCCATCATCCTTATCCTCCTGATGTTGTTTAAGCAACTTCTATGAGTGTCACAATGGAAATGCTCACTCCAAAAGATTGGAGGCATGATGGCTCCCTACCTAAGCCTTGTGGAATGCTACAGTAGCCCTTCTTCACTAGAAGACAGGCAAGTGGAACCGCAGGAGAGAGGTGGTGAGTTCTTCTACAAATCTCAAGATATCGTCAGGCGCTCTCTGGCCATCAGTGGGCAGGACTACACTCATCCCATTGGCAGTTTTTGCTCAGGGGGTGATTCCTGAGTTTGGTTTCACTGAGGACTTCATGAGGACAGTGCTGACAGCTTAGGTTCTGCCTCCTCCCCATCGCATGATCCAAGGTGTTCTCGCATTGAGCAGAAACAGGAGGGTAGGCCAAGAAGATGGCTGACTGCACAATTATTTCCCATGCATGGGACAAATGGAAAAAGCCAAGGGTTTGCACATAGTCCTTTGAATAGAAGCCATACATGCTTCTCAGGAAGTCCACATGGTATTGAATAATCATAGTCATGGCTGGGAAATCGGTTGTCAGTCATCGCTTCTCCCATTGTGCAGATGAGGATCTCGCAAGTCATGCTCTTCATTGCTGGGACAGAGGGGAAGCCTCTCTTCTCACCCCTTCCATTCTCTCCTCTATCTAAAATGAGCCAGAATGCTTGAGAACAAGACTGATGTATTTCTATATGTTTCTCTTATATTTAAAAACAGAGCCCCATGGGGGTGAGATCTTACTCCTTCAAAAGTGGCAAAGTGTGCCAAAACTGGTTTGGCTCAGTGGATAGAGCATTGGTCTGTGGACTGAAAGGTCCCAGGTTCGATTCCAGTCAAGGGCATGTACATTGGTTGTGGGCACGTCCCCAGTAGGGGGTGTGCAAGAGGCAGCTGGTCGATGTTTCTCATCGATGTTTCTAGCTCTCTATCCCTCTCCCTTTCTCTCTGTAAAAAATCAATAAAATATATTTTTTAAAGTGGCAAAGTGTCTTATGCTCCAGCTTGACCATGCAGTGCAACCCCATAGAGTGACCCTAACATCACTGCCACCCCACCTCAACCCCAGAGAAGTGCATGACCAAGGACAGGTGAATGAAGTGACCAGAATCACTCTGGGGAGCTGCGACCACAGATTTGGGAGCTGTGTTCAGTGGGAATAATTGTAAGGTCCAGGAGTTGGGGTCAGTGCATGCAAGGATGGAGGATAAGGAGAGATTGGGCTCTTATAACTGCTGGCTAATTTCTTGCACATTTAAGCAATATGGCCCTACTACTAGGCTCATTTGTATCAAATTCATTCATCTATTAATTTATTAATAATCTCTTCAACATATACTGAGCACCTCCTTATAGGCCAGACACGGCATTGGGTTCTGGTCAATCAGGGGTGAGCAAGACACCCACAGTCATTGGCACCTTTGAGGGGAAGACTCGGTACACCAGTGTGGTGGCACCTGAAGAGCCAGGGTCTAATCTTCTGTCTTCCCAGAGCAGAAATGTTTTCACATGCACTGGTGGGTTCCCAGGCCTATGCTCACCACAGCTTCTCTGTGATGAAATCACCTTTATACTGAAGTCCTGATGCAAAACCTCCCCGAGATTACTCTCAGAACTATTCATCCATCTCCCTCTTTATCCTCTATTTGTTTCCCTCTCCATGTCTTCCCTCCCTCTCTCCATTTTCTCTCTATATACATACACACAAACATAAACATAGACATGTGCATGTACACGTACATATGGTGCAGCCCTGAGAAAGAGTGGAGGAGACCCAAGAGATTAAAAAATATGAAAAGCACCTCCTCTCTACCGATTATTTTCACAGAACGTGCTATGCTCCATCTAACCAGCAGAGGGCGGGCTCGGACAAACATCTGAGCCTTAGACCTGCAGAGGTGATGGATTTTTTTTTTTTTTTTTACAAAAGAAGAAAAAGCACTGGAACTAAAAGCCTTTTCCAAATTATCCCACCTGTATCAACATCTGTCCTCCTTCTCATAGGGCTGTCAGTGATGCAGTTGCTCTTTAACAGATGAATAATGGGAGAAGATGTTTGCATGAGTCAGGTTTCTTTTCCAGTGAAGCCTGAAGCCTAATCAGCGAACTAGCTGGTAGCAAGGACAGAGAGCTGTGGTTACAGCTTTAATTTTAGAAATTTGAACTGGAAGGCGCCTTTTAAAAACCATTACTTTAATGAGGACTGGAACAATTTGGCCGACATTGCTCTGCAGATCTGGGCTACCATAGAGACTCCCCTATGATACCAACTACCCAACCCTCTTGACCCTTTTGGAAATAGTTCTTCCCCCCGTTGCCAGGACGTGATTTGCCCAGGAAACTCTATATTCTTACAGACTTTATCCCTCGCACACAGTTGATTGATTCAGAGGTTGGCACCAAGCAAAGCAAATCAGAGCCTTTTGCTCATTTTTTTTTCAAACTAAAATGAAGAAGACAGTAAACATCTCTCTGTTGGTGAAAGCTACAAGAGGTGAAACTGGGAAGCTTTGATGACCATGTTTCCTTACCAGATGAAGGAAGCCAGACTACAGAGAGAAGGATGAACTCACGGGCAGAGAGAAGCAGAAAAGACCATCAGAGAGCTACAGTGGCGTGCCAGCTATGCCCAAGATGTGAAACAATAAATGGGAAACAATCAGAAATGAGACGGGAAAAGAGTCAGGAATAACCAGAAACTAGAAGGTTCTGGGAGAAAACTAGGACTGTCTCAGGAGAAAGGTTTCATGGTGACAAAATGAATGGGAGGGATGGGTGAGGAGGTTCAGGAAATATTCCCTGCAAGAACTTAGAGTATCTAAAAGTGTTAAATACCCCTGACACTCGCTGTTCAAAAAATTTTTTGAACTAGTCCTGAGCTGGTGTTGTTCTGTAGTTAGAGCGCTGGCCTTTGGTGAAAGGGTTATAGGTTCAATTTTGGGTAAAGACAGCCATGGGCAAACTACGGCCCGCGGGCCGGATGGGGCCCGTTTGGCTGTTCTATCTGACCCCGTGGAGCCGAAAGAGCGGAGGGTTCTCTTGCTCTCCCTTCCACTCCTTCACCAGCAGCCCAAGATGAGAGTGCCAGGATGGTCAGGTTGCTTTTGTTCCAGCCCTCCGGTCCAGTTTAAGAACCCATTGTGGCCCTCAAGTCAAAAAGTTTGCCCACCCCTGGTTAAAGATATGTACCTGGATTGCAGGTTCTACCCCTCATCCCTGTGAGAGGCAACCAATCGATGTGTCTTTCTCACATCAATGTTTCTCTTCCACTCTCTGTAAAAAAAAAAAAAAAAAAAAAAAAAAAAAAAATCAATGGAAAAAATATCCTCATGTGAGGATTAACAAAACAAACCAAAAAAATGAGCTAGGAATCAAATTCAATCCTCCACATGATAGTTATTTGTTACTAGAGACCAGGTGCACAAAATTTGTGCACTCAGGGGGGTCCCTCAGCCAGGTCTGAGCCCTCTCGCAGTCCAGGAGCCCTCAGGGAATGTCCAACTGAACTGCAAGGTGCGGGCCTAAACCAGCAGTTGGTCATCCTTAGTGATGCCACAGATGTCGGAGAGGTTCCCGCCACCATTGCTGCACTCACCAGCTGTGTGTCCGGCTCAGGGCTTCTGGCTGAGTGGCGCTCCCCCTGTGGGAGTGCACTGACCACCAGGGGGCAGCTCCTGCATTGAGTGTCTGCCACCGTTGGTCAGTGCACGTCATAGCCACCAGTTGTTCTGCCATTTGGTCGATTTGCATATTAACCTTTTATTATATAGGCTAATAATATTACCTACACGATCCTTGTCTTCAAGGAGCTCATCATCCAGTGCAGGGCGAGTGGCAAGGATGCAGACACACAACACATAGCAAGAACTATTACATGGCCCTAACCGATTTGGCTCAGAGGATAGAGCATCAGCCTGTGGACTGAAAGGTCCCAGGTTGGATTCTGGTCAAGGGCATGTACCTTGGTTGCAGGCACACCCCCAGTAGGAGGTGTGCAGGAGGCAGCTGATCAATGTTTCTCTCTCATTGATGTTTCTATAACTCTCTATCCCTCTCCCTTCCTCTCTGTAAAACATCAATTTATATATATATATATATATATATATATATATATATATATATATTTTTAAAGAAACTATTACACGATGTAGCTGAGTTGAGTGAGTAGAAAGACTGAGCAGCCCTGGTGGAAGGTGTGGTTAATTCTGCCCCAGGGAGGAAGGGGGCGCTGGAGGACCCTGGCTTTATAAGAGGAGATAATGCCATTGAAACAGGACCTTGAAGGGTCCCGGGCTGTCTGCAGTCAAGAAGAATTTTAAAAGACCAGACTGTTTTCTAAGTGGAAGGAAGGATGCATACTATTATTTGCTTTTCTCCAGAGCATGGATAAGCCCTCCACCAGAAATAATCGCTGCATTGTCTTGTAGCAGATCATGGGCACTGGGTGTTTTCCATATTTCAACAACTGGGGGAAATCACTGTAAATCCAAGCCCTTCACCCTTTGAAGAGCTTGTCATGGGGCAAAAAGAAACGGTCCTTTGAATGTGCGTGTCCTAAAACTCCGGCAGGCGCCTCACGTGCCCGGGGAAGGCGGCCGAGGTTCCGCGGGGCCGCACGCAGGAAACAGATGTTCTGCTGCATCCGGAGAGATTGCTGACCATTCCTGAGAGGCTGCTCCATCATTGCAGAGGCCCGTCCCCCCCAAGACTTACAGGAGAGCCCCATCTGTAAGCCCTGGCAGCAGCGTTTGCGTCTAGACCACAGGAATTCCGTCCTCAGGCTCTGACACTGGGCCGTTGGAAGCGAAAGCGGGAAGGTAGCTTCATGCTGACAGCAGTCACCATCCAGATGCTGCGAGGCAGGGGATCCATCCAAGGATGTGCTGCAGGAGAGCGAGCCTGCCCGTTCCCGGCGCTGCCTAACATGTGGCAGGTTTGCACTTGGGAGACATTTGCTGCCAGATGAAGTCACGCCTTTCAGCAGTTACGGTCTCGTTACGTTTATTGGATGTTGATGTGATGCATGGATGTGCCTTAGAGAGATCCTGTCGCTCGTGGAGGGGGGGGGGGAGGCAGCTGGTCCTCAGCTTTGGGAGGGGGCGTTTTTTAGGAATTAAAAGGAAACAGAAATGACACTTTTAGCCCATCTCTGCGAATTAACTAGCTGTGGGTAAGTGGCCTTGGACAAGTCTTTCAGTTACTCAAACAACATCGGTGCGGAGAGTGGGCACGGACCCTCGGCCTTGTATACAGGAGCAGTGGGGGTCAGCAGGCAGGCCCTCCACGCTCCTTCCTTGGCCTTCAGACCACGGCCCTGCGATCCAGCGATTGGGCCCCTCCCACCTGGAACTCCAGGTAACGGGCTGGACCGAGAGGCAGCGTCACCTGTCAGTCCGAAGCTTAGCCATCGGCCGAGTTAAACCCTGGACAGGGCCCTTCGGTGACAGAAATCTCCCTTCCCCGTTGAGTCTTTCTCTGACATGCAGTGGTTCTGCCCATTAGAATCATCTGGAAAACTTCATATATATATATAATTGTTATTTCACAGAGAGGAAGGGATATTTCACAGATAGAGAGCTAGAAATGTCAATGAGAGAGAAACATCGACCAGCTGCCTCCTGCACCCCCCAATACCGGGGATGTGCCCGCAACCAATGTACGTGCCCTTGACCGGAATCGAACCTGGGACCTTTCAGTCCACAGACCGACGCTCTACCACTGAGCCAAACCGGTTTTAGCTCATCTGGAAAACTTTTAAAAACTACCCATGTCAAGGGCCCCATCCCCCGAGATTCCAATTTAATGGTTCTGGGGTGGGGCCTGGGAAATCCTCTCATTTTTTAAAGCTCCCGAGATGAGTCTAATGGGCAGCTAAATGAGAAACATTGCCCCGGACTCTCTGACCTTTGCATAAAGCATTTTATTTCTTCCAGTTTTAGGCCAGAGCAAGTCTACATCAGCCGTTGATGAAACCACCAAAAAATGCATTATTAATAATAATTGATTAAAGCATGCTGGCTAGCAATTTCTAGTTTACCACCCTCGAAATGGCCTTCGGCTCAGTGCAGGAAGCAGCTGACCGGTAAGCAGGTCGCATGCAGTGCTGGGTCGGAAACTCTCAGGTTTCCTAATTATTGGAGCTCAACCCCTTCCCCTGTTTCACCCCGTCTCCTAAATGACCCGCCTGTTTTCAGTTACCGGGCTATTTGAGGCCCGTGAGACCTTCACAGCTGGCCCTCCACCACCGGACTGAATTGGAACGTGGAGGTAATTATCTGAGTAATTCAGGCAAAGCCGTTTATTTTTCCTGAATTACCTGGATAATTACCTGGAGCCTAATAAGATGGAAAGAAGCCAGAGCCGCATTCTGATGGTTTTATTGCCCCCTCAGCAATGCAAGCTTATGGAAAAGGGCCCGGCTGGCAGCAGTAAGCAGTGCAAGCTCGCATCTTCCTCCTTTGCCAGAGGGTAGCCCATCCGTCATCCGGAGGAGAGAGTGGTTTGTCATCCCTCAGGGCTCCTGCGGCTGTGGCTGTGGCTGCTCCTCGGGCTGGGAACACGGCTGTCTTGGATTCCTGACATGTCCCCTGCCCCTGGGAGTCATCACCCCAGCCAATGAGGTGGCAGAGGAAGGCTTCTGGGCGCTGGATTTTTCTTTCTGCTTTCCCACGTGTTTTTCCCCATACACTATGCAACTAAAGGCTCTGCGTTATTTCCTATTTTTCTGGGCTGGATTGGCCTTATCCATAAAATGGGGCACCTTCCGCACATGGTAAAGCCTTGCCTTTCACATCCATCAAGGCTCAGGCCAGAAACTGGAGGACCACCAGTAGATCAGCAGATAAAAAAGCTGTGGTACATCCACCTTGGGTTATGGTGCTATATAAGTCAATTGTACATACAGTATTTGTCATAAGTTCAATGGAATTCATTATTATTTAACTCTAAAGTGAGAGTATTTGGATTTTTTACTGTATTCATCCTTTCAATAATACCATGTGTATGGTATTATTATGTAGACACAGCTACAGTTAGCAGAAGATCAGTCATATTTATGTCAATTATGGGCTTTCTGCAAAGATGAATTCATAGATGACTCTGCTCAGTCCTTCAACTGTTTCAGGCAAGTTATTGGGAAATATCACAATAATCTGTATACCACAGCAACAGGGGGGTGGTTTATGGTAGTGGCTGTGCAACTTTTAAACTCCACCTTGGTTTCTCACTGACTTTGGACAAAGGATCTTTTCAGACTCCTTAAAACTTTAATTCTCAGAGACCTCAATTAAAATCACCAATTAAGCCGAAACTGGGTTGGCTCAGTGGATAGAGCGTCGGTCTGCGGACTGAAAGGTCCCAGGTTCGATTCTGGTCAAGGGCATGTACCTTGGTTGTGGGCACATCCCCAGTGGGGGATGTGCAAGAGGCAGCTGGTCGATGTTTCTCTCTCATTGATGTTTCTAGCTCTCTATCCCTCTCCCTTCCTTTCTGTAAAAAATCAATAAAATATATTTTTTAAAAATAAAAATAAAATCATCAATTAAGTTTGTGCAGAAAACTTTTCTTTTCCCCATTGTAATTACAGGGCAGATATTTCAGAATGTATATTTAGTGATGATATTCTCAATAATTTTGTTGAGCCCCTAGGTATAGTATCAAATCCTGCTCATTCCTTCTAGTTGGGAGTAGAAAAAATGGGGAAGGCAGAGTGGGATGACCTACTCAGCTTTCCTATTTTTCAATAAGGCATTGACCTTTTTGTCCAAGAAAACACACATACACACGCACATAAACAAGGACTCCCATTTACCTTATTTGCACATTTAAATTGTAGAATCCGGCCATTCATCTTTGTCACCATCCACCAAACAGTTTTGCAAGAACAGGCTTCATAAACAAGCTCCCTTTCAGCATCCACTAGGAAGGTTAAGGTTTAGATCCTGTGTGATAGAAACCCTTTTTGTAATTCTCCCCCAAACATCTGTTCAGTCGCTCATCATTAACATCTGTCACCCATTTCTAGGCTCAACCTAGACAAAGCTATGTTTTGCTTACACACTCCATCCCAAATTGTTACCAAGTGATTCCAACTCAGACTAATCTTACACAGGGATTGAGACGGTATCTTGACTAAATTCGTCCTCCACTAACGCAGCATCTACCCTGCAGCTTTGGCAAATACCCAATGTCTCAGAAAAAGGGAAATCCCTCCAACCATGCTGACACTTTTCTGCCTCAAGTTGTTACACAAAAACTTTTAATTCTCTTTAACCCTTTAGAGTTAACAAACATCGTTTTATTAGACACACGTTGGTCTCTCTTTGACTCCAGCTCCATCGTTTACCCAATTTAAGTCCCTTTCTCTTTGCACACTACCTGAAATAAGAACACATGGAATGTTTTCTAATACTTGACCCAATTATTTGCATAAAAAGACAGAAAACATTGACTCAGTTAAGAAAACAGCACAAGAAAGACCTGAACTGAGATCTTGGAAATGGCACCTCTAAGTCAGCTAACCTTGGTCTCTTTAGTTAATAATCCCGAGCCCTCATCTACTTATGGGGAAATGGGTACTTCATAAGATTATAGGAGTTAAAAGGGATATTGCATGTAAGGTGTGTGACACAGTGCCTGCCACAGAATGAACACATCAGTCAGCAGAAACTCTTGCTCTCACCACCACCATCACCATCACCTTTATCATCCTCATCATCATCATTATCATCATCACCATCACAGACCAAAATAGAAAAAAAATCAGAATGGCTTTGCCTTGATCTTTTCCTGTCAGCATGTCCCCTTCCCATCGATTGACTGCCTCTTATGATCTCAAACATGTGCCAAATATCAACATAAATGAAGTAAATTCCTTATCCTCAAGGAACTCTCTCCTTAGTACAAGAGGTAATAGAGCCGAAACCGGTTTGGCTCAGTGGTAGAGCGTTGGTCTGCAGACTGAAAGGTCCCAGGTTCGATTCCGGTCAAGGGCATGTACCTTGGCTGCAGGCACATCCCCGGTAGGGGGTGTGCAAGAGGCAGCTGGTCGATGTTTCTCTCTCATCGACATTTCTAGCTCTCTATCTCTCTCCCTTCCTCTCTGTAAAATATCAATAAAAAATATTTTTTTTAAAAAAGAGGTAATAGACTTAACTTTCACTTCAAATCAGACTGTGATAAGTGTTTTCAAGTTATAAGTGAAGTTCCCCACAGATTATTTGAAAATTTTTTTAACATCAAATCTCTTTTACTTATTGGAAGACTGGAATTGGGGCTCATTTTACACAGTAAGTTAGGAATTTAAACCCCAGGGCAGATCTTTCATTTCGATGGGAACCTAATGGTTATAATTTAGGTCAATGTTTATAATGTCAATAGTGCAGTGAGGAGGAGGAGGAGGAGGGGGCAGAAGTTGGGAGAAGGAGAAGGAAGAGGAGGAAGAGCAAAACAGTTTTCAACTCTTTCTAAGGATGTTAAAAAGATAATAATGGCCCTAGCCAGTTTGCTCAGTGGGTAGAGCATTGGCCTGCGGGCTGAAGGGTCCCAGGTTTGATTCTGGCCAAGGGCATATGCCTGGGTTGTGGGCTCTATCCCCAGTTGGGGGTAGGGGTCTGTTGCAAGAGGCAGCCAATCATTGATGTTTCTATCTCTCTCCCCCTCTCCATTCCTCTCTGAAATCAATAAAAAAATATTTTAATATTTTTTAAGAAGTTAATAATGAAGAAGGCTCCCAAACTGAACCAGATGGAGCAACCAAATTATTCTTTTTATTTTCTTTCATGAAGTATAGTATGCAAAGAGTTCAGAAAGCTGCCATGACTCATGAAAGCCAAATTGATATCCTAAGGATGGTAACTATATATTTTTTAAATTGGAGATGCAAGTTTCACAAGACCCCCTTTCCCACTGAATATAGTCATAAAGAAAGAGTGCCTTTGGGATTTCCTTCCTGGCCGTACCGATGGCCCCTTGTCTGCATTATTTGGGGAAAGGACGAGTGGGGTTCGTCCTTTCCCCCAAATAATGGGGGAAAGGACGAGCCCTCTTCTGTTATTCCTTCATGGATCCCTGTCCTGGGGGCCTAAGTCTTGTGTGGAAAATAAGTGTGTCCCTGAAGATGTATGTGCTGAGACCAGTGGAAAGAGTCTGAGTTCCTTAGAAGAGGAAGGTGAGGCAGGCAGAGACCTTCCAGGCAGAGGGACTGCTTGGGAGAGGAGAGGTGGGGGCTCTGAGAGCAGGTTGTGTGGGAAAAATGCACAATAGGGTCAGGGAGTGGGTGACTGAGAAGAACAGGCCAGGAGCAGCTATCTCCAAGCAAAGCATATATTTTGTATTTACTGGGACAATTTCCCAGGACCAAGTGAGATCCAAGGCCCTTTCTAGAGGCCCCTCAAATGCATTCACTGAGGCCCTCAGGGGCCACATCATGCCACGTGTCTTCATGGAAGTCCCATGGGGTATAATTGGCTCTCTCATGCTTCCTTGTCCAATGATATGCTACTATCCTCTCATAGATTGGAAACTGAAAGCTTAACTTCTCTGAACTTCCATCTCCTCGCCTCCAAATGGAGAAAACAACGCTCACCTCTTTGAGTGCCCAAGAGCATGTACTTACATTGTCTGGTACTAGCAGGAACTCATCCATGTTCATTTCTTTGTGGCGGGTTGAGGACTAGGAAGTGGTAAGAAATCAAACCCAGGTGTCCAGACCATTAGCTCACACATGTTCAGGGGCATCACCCAGAAGACCAAGGACACCTCATAAGCCCAGCTGAGCTGCCACCAAGTTTACAGGGTGAACTTGGGAGGTATATGTCCCTCACCCTTCAACAAACTTCAACAAACTCCGGTCCTGCAGAAGGGATTCTCTACCCAATCCCCACACTCTGCCTGCAGGGAGCAGAGAGGGAAATCAACCCAACTGGCAAGTTCAGGGGAAAAGAGTACCCCAAGAAAGGCCTCAGCCATGAAATAAATTGGGAGGGAAAACTAATGACAAGTGATACAAAAAAAAATGTTTTTTTAAAAGATGTCTTTACTTGTCTTAAAAAATAAATTACAAAGGCAAATCAGATAACCAAAGAATGCATGGTCTGTGAGGGAGAAAAGTAGGAAATTGAGTTAGAAAAGGGAAGGGGCTGACCAAACACCACTTTGAAGATAGAGATGCTTCTAGATCAATGGGCCCTCAGGATGTGTTTCCTGAGATACTTGTAGCCACGTGTACTCCTTTCACTGAAAATCAACTCACTACTGGAACCTTAAAACCCAACTTATTGTTGCCTCACTACTGGAACCTTAAAACCCAACTTATTGTTGCCTCTGCAAAGCCTCCCTGGAGGCAGACACTTTGTGCCTGGGTCCAGGGTCTATAGGCCACATTCTGCCTCCCGGGAAGAGGAGGTAAAATGCATGCGCCCAAGTTTTGCCCAGCTTCCGTGCCCACCTCGACGTAGAGTTTCAAAAAGCAAGTCGTCCAAGATACAGTGCAGGTAAGCCAGACACACAATGGCTCAGGCTCTGCACTGTGTTTTGCTTCGATGTATGTCTGATCCATCCTACACAGAGAATTCTCAGGTATTTATTCATGAAAGCAGATCACACTACGTTCCTGCTCCCATGACTTCCCAGGCCACCCAGGAGGAAAGCCACACTCTACCAGGTGCTACGGGGCCCTGCCAGGTCTGTCTCCGAGCCACCTCACCTCACTCATTGTGTCACTCTTCACGGTGACTATGCCGCAGCCGTGTTTGCTTTCTGACAGTTTGTCAGTGACATTCTCTTATGTGGCACCAGCTCACAATCTATGCATGCTAGTATCTTACATTATCTTTACAAGGCAAAGAGGAAACAAAGGTACATAAAGACTAGTTGAATAATGATAATAATCCATGCCCAAAAAGAAATTACAACTTTTTTTTTTCCTTTGGTCTTTTTGACCCTGTAGCAGTCCTTCAAGCTACTTATATCAGAGTCCCTGTTAGTTTCAAAGTTCAACATACAATCCTAAAGTTCCTAGGATGAATAGTCAAATTATTCAAATAGAAATACAAGTCAAAGAAACACAAGACAAACTTCTCTCTGAAAGGAACAATAAATCTACCTCCAAATGAACTAGAATTTTTTTAAAAAAACCTGCATTATTAACCGCTACACCTAGTAGATCATCCCCTCTGCCTGGATCTCTTCCCCTGACTGCCTAGGGGCACACAGGCCAAATCTCAGCATTACTGTTTCTTTTTTAGAGAGTCCTTCCCTACATCCTGATTCAAATTAGGTCCACGCCTATTATATGCACACAATAGTTCAGTCTTCTCATTATTGGCACATTAAAATGTGTGGAGTACTCAGCTGATATGGATCAGTGATTGAAGGTTGACCTATGCACCAGGAGGTCACAGCTCCATTCCCGGTCAGGGCACATGCCCAGGGTTCAGGCTCAATCCCCAGTGTGGTTTGTGCAGGAGGCAGCCCATCAGTGATTCTCTCATCATTGATGTTTCTATCCCTTTTTCTCTCCCTTCCTCTCGAAATCAATATATATATATATATATATATATATATATATATATATATATATATTAATGTGTGGAACTGTTTAATGTCTGTTAGATGGGGACATTGACACATCTATGAATGGCTGGCTTAAAGAGAGCTACCAGATTATTTACTGCAACAGCCGGAGCTGAAAGAGGAAAGATAACTTCTGATCAAAATCACCTCACAATGAGATATCAAATTATTAAAGGTACCTAAGACCAATTGAATTAGAGGCAAATGGTAGGTTAGCAGAATATTTTCTCCTTCTGGCCAAAGAACTGAGATAAAGGGTCACTGGTTTGAAAAGTGAGGAAGAACTTTGAGAAGAATCGGGTTAAATTTTCGAAACAAGGAAGCCTCCCGATCAGAAGTCTCCTGGGGAAGCTGGCCGCTCAGACACCTCGTCAGACAGTCACTTGCGGAAATGCAGAATTTAAAGTGGACGTTTGAAAGAGAAGCAGCTGGACCCTGCAGGCCCTCGCTCCCATGGTGTAGTGTTTTCCAGTGTTATCCCGGGAAGCACAGCTGTTCCCATAACTCAAGGCATCTCTTCCAGTCACTCCTTTGGTTTTCTACCGATTATCCAATATTCTCATAAAGGCATTGCATGTCAAGCCATGGCCATTTACAAAAGCCAGGACACTTCTAGGGAAGAGTAGACAGAGAAACCCATGACTCATGTCTGTCTCCCTCCACTGAACCAGCACTGGCAGCGTCTTCAAGGCAGAAACTGGATGCTGCGTGTCCTGTTTCCCTGGGGCCCAGAGCGGTGCTGAGCGCAGAGCTGATGAACAATCAAGGTATTGAATGTCCACATGAGTGATGGGTGGATGCGAGTGTGTAACCTCTCCAAGCCTCTGTTTCCTTGCTGCCAAGTGCTTCGTGGAGTTTTCTTTTCACTAAAATGAAGTTGTCCCTCCCGGCGTTCATTTAAAAAGATGCTGTACTTTTAACCAGACACATCTGTGCTCAGACCCTATGGGGACATTCCTTACACTCACCAGAGCCAGGCTGGCTGTCTCTCTCTCTCTTTTTCTTTTTTTATCCTTACCTGAGGATATTTTTCTATTGACTTTTAGAGAGAGTGGAAAGAAAGAGAGAAAGAAATATGGATGTGAGAGAAACACATTGATTGGTTGCCTCCTACATAAGCCCCAACCAGGGCCTGGGCCGGGGAGGAGCCTGCAACTAAGGTACGTGCTCTTGACCAGAATTAAACTTAAGACCTTTTGGTCTGCAGGCTGATGCTCTATCCGATGAGCAAACTGACTAGGACAGCACGCTCTCTTTACTCCCAATTTCTGCTCTATTTAGACTCAGCCTGTCTCCTAACATTTGACAATGTCTTCCAGCTGGAGTCTTCCCTCCCTTAGGACAAGCATTTGTACTCGATTTTCTGTTTCCTAAGAGCTAGAACTCAGACTATGTCATTCCATCTTTGCTGACTCTGGATAAGAGTCTGTATTCAAAGCATCAGCCACTTCTGGTCCACCTGCCTTCCCCTCAGCCCAAGACCTCCCTGAGATTATAAAGTGTGAATCCCCTAGGGCAGTGGTCGGCAAACTCATTAGTCAACAAAACCAAATATCAACAGTACAACGATTGGAATTTCTTTTAAGAGCCAAATTTTTTAAACGTAAACTATATAGGTAGATACATTGTTATTAACTTCGGGTACTCCTAAGCTGGCCTTTGCTAAAAACTCAAGGGGCCGAAGAGCCGCATGTGGCTTGTGAGCTGCAGTTTGCTGACCACTGCCCTAGAAATTGGCTAAATCGGTTAGCTGCCACCAGATGGCAATCATGATGTCAGAGGCCCAGCTATTAAACTACTGCCAGGTGCAAATAGCTGAGGAGAAGAGGTAAATACTAGTAGGTAATCCCACTACCTAAGTTTTTTTTTCCCCTCAAGAAAGAAAACCAAAACAATATAACCCCAAGGCCATTTTCAGAAGTGGATATCTGACACCCAATTTCCATCTCCAGGAGTGCTGAGAGCAGATTGGGGATGACACTGAGGACAGAGAGAGCCAGCAGGATGTTATGGCAGGATGTCCACAGAAAAGGGGGTGAGGGTTCATAGCAGCTGCAATTTGATGGAAAGAGAAGTTCATATTTAAGAGTTCTAGACTCTAATTTTCTGCTTCCTAAGAGCTAGAATTCAGACTATGTCATTCCATCTTTGCTGACTCTGGATAAGAGTCTGTATTCAAAGCATCAGCCAATTCTAACTGGGAAAATGACCAGCAATTGAGTCTGGACTAGAATGTCAAGAGTCTCGGGTAAAAGATGCAGGTTGTGGTGAGAGCTGATGGGGTGATCTTGGGCCCTCTTTTCCTGGGAGAGAATGGGAAGTGTGAGAAGGGACGTGGACCAGGAGCTGGACCCTGGGGCAGAGGCAGAGAGTGATCGATCAGCTAGATGGCAATGAAGAATCAGAGAAGGAGAAGTAGGGAAGTCGTGCTGGTGATGCTGAGAGCAGAAAGTTGCAAAAAGGAGCATTGTTGCCCAACTGGTGTGGCTCAGTGGTTGAGCTTCAACCCACAAACCGGGAAGTCACTGTTCGATTTCAGTCATGGTACATGCCTGGGTTGCAGGCTCGATTCCCAGTACGGGACATGCAGGAGGCAGCTGATCAATGATTCTCAGTCATCATTGATGTTTCTCTCTCTCTCTCTCCCTCTCCCTTCCTCTCTCTGAAATCAATAAAAACATTTTTTTAAAGGAGTGCTGTCGGTGAGTTGTGTCAATAATATCAAGTGTCTCAGGTTATCTGGTCCAGAAAGATCCCATTGGCTCGGTCAGTTGGAAATGTGATTGATGTCAGTCAGCAATGATGACGTGTATGGGGTTAGTTTGAATGAATGGAGGGTGGAGAAGCCTGACTGTCGAGTGTTAAAAGGTGAATGGGAACTGAGGAAGTGGGGTTGTTCTGCATCTGTAGATGTCTCAAAACATTTCACCAAGTTTTCCTTGCTTTTTCTCCACACACAAATTTCCCAATCATGCAGCATATAAATTTTTTTAAAGTTTAGCATCCTGTTTATACTGTGCTGGACACCTCAGATCTTAGAAATTGTTGAGCATATAAATGGGAATCCAAATGGGGCACAAATAGCCATGAAGGCTTTAGTGAGTATATCAGGATTCAGTTTTACAACGTGGAGACGTGATTAACCTCGCAGCCCGCCTATCCCGGAACAGCTGAGGAGGAAGGAGGGAGAGGACATATGGCCCAGCAGTTGGGAACCATCAATCGCATCAGCCCAGCTGCCTGGTAATACACAAATGCAGAGTGTTTAAGTGGAAAGGCTTGGATCTTACTGAAGGACCAGGGTCTCCATGGGAACGTGAAAGGAGTGAGACCAGGATTAAGGTTTTGGACAAAGGAGAGTACAAGGAAACGCCTCCATCTGGGAAGACAGACAGTTCAGCATGGCACAGAGAGAGCCAAACACATGCAGGGTTTGATGACCGGTAGGGCTGGCTCGGAGTTCAACTGACTCTGACCTTAGAACAGTTTCTTACTCTCTTTAAATTCCAGTTCCTTCGTTTCTAAAACCCAGATTATGCCTTCTCTGCAGGCTCATGGTGGGGAAATGGGGAAATGTAAGAAAGGAGGCCAGCGGTGTCTCTCAGTAAGGCAAGTATTTGCTTAGCGTTGCAATAATGTAACACCCAAAAGATAGGGGAAATTTTGTATGTCCAACAATACCCACTAATTCATAGAGCAATTGCATAATGAAAGTTTATGTAAGACTTATAATTAATGTTGTAAAGAATGTAATTGATGGGGAATTATTTATAGCACAACGTTATGTGAACAAAGCAGGATATAAAATGCATGTAATAGGATTTATAAAAAGAAAATATAACCCAGCTGATGTGGCTCAGTGGTTGAGCATCGACCTAAGAACCAGGAGGTTATGGTTCAATTCCTGGTCAGGGCACATGCCCAAGTTGCAAGCTCGATCCCCAGTGGGGGTTGTGCAGGAGGCAGCCCATCAATGAATCTCTCTCATCATTGATGTTTCAATCTCTTTCTCTCTCTTCCTCTCTGAAATCAATAAAAATTTACTTTAAAAATAATAATAAAAAGGAAAAAAATATCAAAATGTTAACAGTAGTTGAGAGATTATAGGAGATTTCGGTTTTGTTTTTACAAAACACACACAGAAATTTTTGACATTTTTCTGTGAGATGAATTGCTTTTACAGAACACGAATATTTAATTGGAGATAATAAATTAACTGTGATTGTTAACCTTATTAGTGTATTGTTCTTATTTGCTGTCCCTCAAATCCACCTCTGGCTTAGCCCCTGGGAAAATGGCAACACTCCAGTGGAACCCAAAAATGTGTGCCTAGAGGAATTAGAAGGGTTTTTCCTAATAGATTTCTGCTGGCATTGACTGACTGGGTGTGTCTCATCCTAACAGGAAGTGTTTGTCACCAGAAAAGAATTTAATTTTTTTGCAGCAAAAATTTAGTGGAGAGAGAGAGAAAACACCCATGCGTTTTTCTCACGGATTCTGCTGGATTGTGTCAGACCAGCTCTGCTCAGGCCACTCTGCACAACTGGGCAGGGATGTGCTACAGGGACCTCCCGTGGTCCCTGAGAGCTAAGCCTAGCTTTTTCCCTTGGAAGAGCCTCAGCTTGGCAACTGAAAAGCTTTTGTATCAGCTCTCTCTCCCCCTAGAGAGGGAGCCCTCTGGGGCCTGGAACAGAGCTTCCTTCCTTCCCATGATCATAGGGCCTAGGCTCAATTAATGTCTGTTGACTAAGTGACAAAGTTGTATTAAGTGGCTTTTTAAATGTCCCATCCAGGGTTGGCAATTAAATTTGTGAACAGGGCCCTCCAGGGTGTATTTACACACGGTGTTTTATTTCCAGAGAAAAACAGTCTAAAACAAATATGGGGGGATGTTAAGACAGATAAATCTAGATGACGGGTACCTCCTGAATGGAACCACACAACACCCCTTTTAATGTCTTTGATTCTTGCTTTCCTCATCTGCATCATAATATCAATCTTACTGTGTTGTTTTAGTGCCTTGAAAGAGAAGTGGTTTGTAAAGTGCTCAGCACATTTGTCTACTCATTAAATGTTCATTTTCTTTCAGCAAAGGGAGTGAAAGGTAGCCCTCATTAATCGGTCTTTTAATTCTAATGGTAACATTGGACTATTTGATTTAAAGAATCTGACCACAGTCATTCTGGCTGCCATCCCATCGAGGCTGCATCCCATAATGTCAGATTTCTCACTGGAGAGGGGATCGGCTCCCATTAGCACAGACAGACCATTGATCTCAGCCAGGATCCCATCCAATGTTGGAAGGCTTCTGTGGTAATTTATGAAGTGTAATTAACTGCCCATTCATTTACCCAACGCCCACCATGTAGTAGGCATTATACGAGGCACTGGAAATTCTGGGATGAAAAGACAGTCTCTGACCACAAAGAATTCACTGTCCAGTAGAAGAGACAGAGGCAGGAACAAATTATTACCATATAGTGCGCTGAATACTAGATTAACAGCCCAGGGGAGGAAGTGAAACATCCACCTATAGCCAGCCATGGAAAGTAGCTATTTCGTATTAGTAATAAGGCCCATAGGTCTCATAGACCTCTGAAGTTTAAGAAGATTAAGATCTTGCCCACTGAAAATAAAAAAGGCATCATCTTCACAAAGGATGATCTCATTTGTGTAGGAAATACAAGAAAGCCAAACGTGGGGGTGATATATTCATAGACAGAAATGAATATAAATGCAGAGAGAAAGTTCTAGGAGGTACACCGCTATTGACAAGTTTTACTTGGAGAGAAGAGAAGGTAATAGGAAGAGGGTGGAAAGAGGAATGTTCTCTTGTTACCCATATATTTCTGTATTGTTTGAAATGTTTAGCATTAAGAATGTAGTCATATATTGCTTATATTATAATTGCATTATTATATAGGCGTGGAAAATGGAAGGCAAGGGTCTTTCATCAGATGTTCCCTCATCTGACTCAGGTTCAAACATCACTTTTGTGGCGGGGGTAACGGCAGAGGGACGCCTAAAGTGAGTCCCCCCAAGATGTGCTGTAGTGGTATTCAGATTACTTTGAGCTAAAGGCAATATTAGCTTCAGGCTCAAGAGAAACTTCTGCTCCCTCTGCTTAACAACCTAGAAGACTTTGAACTAAAGGCCTTGCCCCTAATAAGAGATTATCAGAGATAACTTCTTTGACCTATCTATAGCGCAGGGCGAGGTTCTATTTAGTAAATGTTTGTTCTTCGTATCCTCCTGCAGTGACCTTTTGATGCTCCCAAGGGCTTCCCTACCTCAGGATGTCTTATATACCTGGGTCCCCCTTTCTATAACTGAGCTTCTCCTTTATGCGGTGTCTCTGATTCTCTCGTGGATATGAGGTTCCCATGCATATGATGTTAAATTTGATTTTCCCTTGGAAACCTGCCTCCAGTTGATTTGATTATTTGGCCACCCTAAAGAACCAGAGGAGGGAGTAGAAAACTTTTCCCCTTCTCCACTCTTTTTAAATATCCTAATTCACTACCTCACCGGCACTCACATCTCAGTCCCCTTCTCTGGTTTATTTACCTTCAAAGCACTTGCCACAATCTGACTGACATTCCCTGTATTTTACTTCTTTTTAAAAATTGCATGCCTGCCAGAACCGGTTTGGCTCAGTGGATAGAGCGTCAGCCTGCGGACTGGAAGGTCCCGGGTTCGATTCCTGTCAAGGGCATGTGCCTGGGTTTCGGGCACATCCCCAGTAGGGGGTATGCAGGAGGGAGCTGATCGATGATTCTCTCATCGATGTTTCTAACTCTCTATCCCTCTCTCTTCCTCTCTGTGAAAAATCAATAAAATATATATATTTTTAAAATTGCATGCCTGTCTCCCCCAACTGGAATGCCGGCTCTGGGACAGCCGAGGTTGGTGTGTGGTGTTTCACAACTAGAAACACATGGCAGGTGCCCCACAGGCCAACTTCCTGACCCCGAGCAGCAATATGTTGACAGCAATGATTTCTGAATGGAGGTATTACAGGTCTTTTTATTTTCTTCCTTCTGCTACTTGGTATCTGAATCTTTGTCATGATCTTATACTGATATTACCTAAGAAAACAATAAAGCTCTTAAAATTTTTATTTAAGTTGCCCCGGCTGCTTTGCCTCAGTGGTTGGAGTGTTGGCCCTCAGACCAAAGGGTCTCGGGTTCGATTCCCAGTCAAGGGAGCCGAGCGTATCCTTAGGTTGCAGGTTCAATCTCCACCCGTGTGGGAAGCAAAGCAGTCCTTGTGTCTCTCTCACATCAACGTTTGTTTCGCTCTCTCTCTCTCTCCTCACTCTCCTCCCCCCATTCCACTTTCTCCAAAAGTCAATGGGAAAATATAGTGAGGTGAGGATTAACAACAACAACAGCAACAACAAAGGTCACCTGGGAGACAAGGAAAGGTGATGCCACTAGAAGCCAAGATGAGCCAGAAAGGCCCGGTGGAATCGGATGGGGAAGGAGGGGGAGACACCTGCTGGGGGAGGACAGAGTCCCTCCCTTAGGACTGTTCCGCTGCCTCCTTCTTCCCAGACACTGGAAGAAACACCTGGCCTCGGGGTCACTGGCTCACAAAGGGTCTCCTGCCCCGAGCTCCCCATTCCCCAAACAGCGGAGCCCAGAAACATAGCCTCGTCCTTCTATTCAGCCAATGTGGTTTTGTTTTTTTTTAATCTGGTTCGTACTTAGGTTTCAGCCAATTCTTTGCTGAAGCAACTTGGCTTCTTGTTTTCTTTGGGAACCGGACCCTTTTTAAGTTGAAGCCACAAAGGGATGAAATCCATTACCTGATCCCTTTCTATTCAGCTATTCAAACCACGCCACGGACAGAGGCCTGGGTGCCACGCTCTCATTGTGAGCGACCGCATCTACACTGAACACGTTGCAGAAGGCACATGTGAAAGTGGATGCCTAGGGTTTTTTCTATTCTTTCTTTCTCTGTTTTTTTTTCCCCCTCTCTCTATTCTAGGTCCAATCTAGAGCCATTGTCTTGAGTGAATGGCTCTGGGGACAGCTCAGTTCCCATCTCCACAAGCTGCCCTAGGAGGGGTGGGGATGGTGGTTGCGTTGGTCCCCAAGTTAAGGCACATGAATTCTCATCATTGCTCTGCCACACTAACTTGCTACATGATCTTAACCAAGTTGTGTGAACTCTTCGTGCCTCGGTTTCTTCACCTGCAAAATAAGGGTCTTTAAACTGTTTCTGAAATCCCTGCCCAAATCAGGTTTTGTTTAACTGAGGATCAACAGTGACACCTTGTGGTGCCCCTGAAATATCTTCATTTTTTTTTTAGCCCACAGCCAAGGCATTCATTCTGGGGAACCAACTCTCCCTTCCCCACCCACCTACCCCATCAGCTTCACGTCTTGTCAGATTCAGGAACGTGGTTTTCCCTTTGGCTCACAAGCTGTTTCCCAGCCTCAGTCTGGCAGGTGCTGCTAAAATCAAGGTAAAAGTATAGACCCCAGACCCCAGCGTGATCGCTTATAGGAAAGTTTTAGGTTTGATAGGACCATGAGGGTTTCAGCCCCCGGGGTCTTGTGGGGCTGGCAGTGCAGTTCTGGACCAGACCCTGGGAACATCTAGTGGGGTAGGACAGGAGACGTAATGGTCCCCCAGGGTTCCTCCTAATCTGTGACATAATCCAACTCAAAACTGTTCAAATAGTTAATGAGCATCTCCCTAGTGCCACGTCCTGGTCACCTGCCTGCGCCAATGATACAGCCTTAGCCTTGAGAAGACGTGGTCCCTGCCCTACCCTGTTCTTGTGCAGTGGAGAAGAGAGGCAGGAAAGCCTTCCATTACCTCCCAGGAAGATAAGCCTTCAGGCAGACAATGTGCACACAGACGGCTCTCCCTGGGCCTGGGAAAAGGCCTTCTGGTAAAGGACGGGGCCCTTACCTCTGGATCTTACAGAGGGCGAGGAGCTTTGCCAGAAAAGGCACTCCGGGAAGAAGGAACAGGGTGAATATGGACACACGAGCTAGGTGCCCCACCTGAAAATCAAAAACCAGTGCTCCCTCAAGTTCCCATTTTGTTTTTATTTTTCAGTTACAGCTGGCATTCGGTATTATTTGATAAAGAAAGCAAAACTCTCTTGACCCAACACCGTCTTCTTCTCGGTTTCACCCTATTTCTCAGCTGGCGGTGGCCAAACTTGCTGAAAGAGGAAACTTCATGCTCTGTCCTCACTTCCCCACTTCTTCCTCAAACTCCACGCCACCCTGCCTTAGCTGCCACCTCTCAGTGACTAACCAATGCCACCAGAAGGCCATACCCCAATGAGCCTTCATATATATATATATATTGATATTTTACAGAGCGGAAGGGAGAGAGATAGAGAGCTAGAAACATCGATGAGAGAGAAACATCGACCAGCTGCCTCTTGCACACCCCCTACCAGGGATGTGCCCGAAACCAATGTACATGCCCTTGACCGGAATCGAACCCGGGACCTTTCAGTCCGCAGACCGACGCTCTACCACTGAGCCAAACCGGTTTCGGCCCCAAGGAGCCTTTTTATGGTCATTGTCTTACTGTCCTTCTCAGCAGCATGCCCTGCAGTGAGGCACTCTGCCTTCTTAGAGCACTTTCCCCCGGGCTTCCATGGTCCTAGTCCACCATCTGCTCCCTCTCAGCCCCTGTGTCGGCTCCTCCTGCTCTACGCAACATGAAATGTCAATGACCTGCGGCCCTCAGTCCCGGACTTTCTTTTCACTTTTCTACCTAGAGAAGCTCACTCATGCCCATGGTTTTAAACATGGTGTATCAGCTACTAAATGTTTTTTTTTTTTCCCTTATTCTTTTTTCTTTCTTAATTTTTTTTCTCTGTTCTGTGTCCAATTTAGAGCCTTCATTCTGAGTGAATGACTGTGGAGACAGCTCAGTCCTCATCTCCATGGGAGTGGTGGTGAGGGTGGTCGTGTTGGTCCCCAAGTGAAGGCATGTGAGTTCTCATCATCGCTCTGTCACTAACTCGCTACTCGACCTCAACCAAATTGTGCGACCCCTCTGTGCCTCAGTTTCTTCATCTTCAAAGTGAGGGTCTTTAAACTGTTTCTGAAGTCCTGATCTCTCAGCCCTTAGGGTCTCAGCTGAGGGCTGGGTGTCCATCCCTGGCATTGCTCTTCTTTACGTCGGCCTCCTTCCTGCTAGGCTGAGAGCCCCTGTGGGCAGGTCCGCCTTTCCTTCCTTCAAACCTGTAAGCGTAATGATTAGTACAGCGCCCAGTGGGCACTCAAAAAGTATTTGTTGACTGAATGGGATATAAATAATCAAATTGTTTCAAATGACGGAATAAACCCATGGTTTTGACTTTTTTTCTTTTAATGCTGCAGTCAATCCAGTTCAAGTTCAGCCAAGCAAGCCGCTCAGGGTGTCATATGCTCTATGTTCCAGGATATGATCTAATTTTGAATTGTTTCTTGATGCCAAGTGTCACCCTTTTCTAGGGACTGGTGCCCACACACACCGTTCCCCTCTAGGGGGAGACTTCCCCATGGAATCACACTGATGATCTGGAGCAGAACATTGCACCCTCCTTGATTATTCCGGGTTCACAAACTTCCTTATCTGTGGCCATTAAGGCGATTGCTATTCTTCCAAAAAATAGGGCAGTAGCTGCGGCAGGGCCCAGTTCCATTTTGGTAGGTATTCACATTCTGGGTGCTTTTTATCAGAACACACAATTCCCCAGTGGGCAGGAGCCGGAAGCAGAGTGGTCCAGGCCACGGAAAAGGGAAAGCCACTCCCGCCTGGCCCCTCGGCACCCAGTGAAGGGAAGCTGTGCACAACATGTTCAGCGGGAAGAAGTGAGGTAAGCCCTCCCGGAGGTGAACTTGAGGCTAAGGTCCATTTTAACGGGAGGCCTCCAAGGCACAGAGCAGTTCCCAGCAGCTGAGGAATTGAGAAACGGAACATCCTCATCTCTTCCTTTGCAGCAGGAGCCTCGGGCAGTGGGGGATGTGGTCACCCTGATAACTGAGCAGAGGAAAAAGCCTGAGGGATGTAGATATTTTCCCTAAAGAATTTGTTTCTCTTGACTTGCTCGACCAAACGTGGATGAGCAATTCAGCAGCCTAGATGGGGAGTGAATCTCTGCTGTGGGTTATGGTTTGTGGTTTCCTATACCCCTGCTGTGTTTGATCATCTTCAGATCCCTGCATTTACTAGAGTGCATGGCATATGACAAGTGCACAAACTGCTGACTTGAATTGGGCTTGACCTGCACCATCCAATACAGTAGCCACTGGCCCCCGTAAGCTCTTGAAATGTGGCTGGTCTGCCGAAACCAGTTTGGCTCAGTGGATGGAGCGTCGCGTCGGTCTGCGGACTGAGGGGTCCCGGGTTCGATTCCGGCAAAGGGCATGTACCTTTGGTTGCCGGCACGTCCCCAGTGGGGGGTGTGTGGGAGGCAGCTGATCGGTGGTTCTCTCTCATCGGTGTTTCTAACTCTCTAACCATCTCCCTTCCTCTCTGTAAAAAATCAATAAAATATATTAAAAAAAAAAAAAAAAAGAAGTGTGGCTGGTCTCAGTTAATTGTGCTGTACATGCAACATACACACCGGATTGAAGGTTCCTATAAAAATATGTAAAATATTTCACCAATAATTTGTCTGTGGATTACATGAAATGTAATATACTGTATATACTGTGTTAAATAAAATTAAAGTTTAAATAACTATTAAAGTTAGCTTCACTTGTTTCCTTATTCTTTTGTGTGATTACTCAAACTTTCAAAACTACACGCATGGCTTACATGTTAGATTTCTAGTAGACAGGGCTGAGCTAGACCACGGGCCACCAACTGGCTGGAAGGTCATTGAATGCCTCCCAGCCTCCTCTCTGGGCCTCCTCACTTGTAATGATGTTCCCAGGCTCCCCTATTCGATGGTTTTCTAAACTTGACTACAGTTTCCTAAGTATGAGCACGTATTAAATTGCTACTGTGAGCCCAAAAGTCCTGGGTACATTGTCATTTAATTTGCAAATTAAATGGAAGAGAGAAGAATGACTCTCCTCGTTTTGAAAAATGAAAAAGAGCGGGGGGGGGGGGGGGAACTGCACAAATGAAGAGAACTTGGCTTCTCCTCTCTGGTCTTTTGTGAGGATTTCCAGCAGAAAATCCGACTCCAGAGTCGGTGTGGGTGTTTGGGCTCAGTCATCCCTAAGATGTATTTTTCCTGGCTTGGAAAAATTCTATATCGGAATCGCTGGAAGCATGTATGTGAGAGGCTCTGGAAGAGGAGAGGACGTCCGAGCGGCTGTCAGGGTGGGGAGATCATTGACACCCAGCAGTAAAGTGTTGGGAGGCTTCTGAGCAGAGAAGATCAAGAGCTGCTGGAGGTTAATTGTTCACCAGTCAGAAGACATGGCTGGGAGGGTCGCCGGGGAGTGAAACATTGACCAGCTCTGATTTAGATGCAGGAATGTGTTAGGGAGGCACGGAGAGGTCAGGGGAGCAGTCGGCACCTGAGACAGCTCCCATGGGCAAAATTCCTCTCCCAGAGACAGGAGAGGGAAAGGGAATGCGCTCCGAAGGGGAGAGAGGGGCCTCTGGCCCCGAAGCGCACTGCTTTTGCCAGCTCCTGCAGCCACTTCCAGGGCCTGCTGGAGCGAGAAAAACCGGTGAGGTCATGTTTGACTTTTTCAACCCCCCTCAACTCCACTAAATTTTGGAGAGCTGGGAGCAGGCAGGGAGGGGTAGGGAAAACAAAGATGAATATGTGAGATACTGCCCTTGCCTCGTAGCCAAACTGGAAAATGCAGTGACGGGACCTGAAGGATCTTGGACTCGGGTTCAAGTGTTGGCTCCGCCTAGCCGGGTAATCTAGGCAATTTCGTGACCCTCTGAGTCTCCGTTTACTCAACTGGAGAAGAAAAGTCAGAAAGTCTCCCTGTACGTATTGTTATAGTAATCATATGCTGAGGAGACAACTCCTGACTCCCCAGTTCAATCAACCTTGAGTTGGAGAATAGAAAAGACAACACCATAACTTAAAATGGTCCAGGGTGGGGTGGAGAACACACAACACACTAGGCAGATGACGGATAGAAATAAAATAAAAATACGTAAATAAAAAATAAAATAAAATGGTCCACGGGCTCCCCACAGCCCCTGAGGGAAGGCGCCAGCTCCCGTCCCTCTGTGATCTGGCCCCAGCTCCTCTCCCAGCCTCCCTCCTTCCCTCACCTTCCCACCTGCCCTCCACCCTGGGTTACTTCTGAGATCTGTGACACTTTTAGAACCAGCATCCGGGATGCTGAGGCTCAGTGTTCCATCCCTTAGCGTTTTCCCCAGCATTTAAGTCACCCAGGGGAGTTGAACCCCCAAAGCCCGCCTTTAGCTCAACCCACCTAACCACCCCGGTTCTTTACCAGGGTGAACCCTTGGCCCAGAGGGGGCCGTGCGTGGTCAGCTAGACAACGCTTGACAAAGAGCACATTGCATTTCTGTCCATTTTTCTTCAAACACAAAACAAAAGTTTGCTGGCTGGCTGCCCGGTTTCTGTTATGTAGACCAAGATTAAATTTCTCTTGGGCTAGTTCTCAGAGCCCCTGCACGCTGGACTAAAAAGTGATTTACATTTTCTGTTGGCAGGGAGTTACCCAAGTGGGAATTGCCTTGAAAAATAACTGTTTGACTGAAACGTGTGTGTGTGTGTGTGTGTGTGTGTGTGTGTGTGTCTATGTGCGTGCGCGCGCACACGCGCTCCTGGTCTGGTCAAGCTGATAAGCTTCATCTCCTTACTTGATAAGTTTCAGGAGTAAAAAATCAAGAGTCAGGAAAAAGGGTTTACAATAGGACAACCTTAATGGGAGCAGGGTTGCCATGACTACGTTTTAAACTTGATTCTGAGCTCCAGGTAAAAAGGGCTGTACAATCAGGCAGGTAGCTCTTGTCAGAAAGGAGGCTCTTTGAGGGAGAGCTGCGAACAATACTCACTGAGCACTCACTCCGCGCCAGGAGCACATTTAGTACTTCCAACAGCCACACAAATTGAGCTTTTCTTTTATGATTGAGCACACTCAGGCTCCCCGAGGTGATGACTTCTGTCAGCCTTCCCAGCCGGTAGATGTTGGAGCCTGGCCCCAGCTCCTACCCCACGCTGTCTCCCCAGCCTATGACAGGCATGTTTTCACAGCAAGTATACCAGCTTCCGACGGACGTTTGACCTTCAAGAAGAAATGTCAAGACTTTGGTGTCTCGTTCAAACCTGAAATGAGCTGACCGAGCTTTGCCGCATCCCTTCCCTTATGAAAATAAGTACATAAACAAAACGACACACATATGGAGTTCACCGTATCAGGCACCCTATATTCACTCTCTATGAGATTTCACAATGATTGTGAAAGTTACTCAGAGTCTGAATAAAGGGGCGTTGGTTACCAGTAAGAGGGCCCACGTGGAAGGATTAAAATAAAGGGGGGCATATCATTAGAAAGGATGCCATGTATCTGAGAGGCCTGGAGGGCAAAAAAGTGGGGTTGGGCTTCAGAAGAGAGACTAGAAGCAGAAGCTGGGGTGTCAGAACCCAGATAACTGGAGCTTCTTCTCGGTGAGGTTTTCTCTCAGCTCTGCTTCCCTCTGCATCTCCATCTCAGGGTGACCCTCCTTGTGTTCAAGTAAGGGGACTCCAGCAGGCCTGCACTCCCAGCCTTTGATGGATGGATTTGGGAAAAGGACCAGGCACTCCTGGCTCAGCCCTTTCCCCTCCCCTTTCTTCTTTGCAGGCTCTCAGGAAGCCCCCGATCTCCCTCGCATCTATGTGAGGCAGCCGCCAGCTGCTGAGGGCTGCCCCCGAAGAGTCTGTCTCACTGGGGCCCAGCACTGCACACGGAGACATGTTAACAAAAGCTCATGTGTTGCACCTCCTTTCCCCAAATCGAGGCTACCCCCAATTCCCTCTGAAGCAAGGCAAAGAAAGGGGGCTCCTTGGGCCCCCTCAAACTCCAACAGAGAGTCATCCCGGGCTAGCCAGTCACAGTCTTATCCTACTTCCCAAGTCAAGGAATAATAGGGCCTCTCTGGGTTCTTCCCCAAATTCTGATTGAGAGTCTGGTTGACCCAACGTGGGCCAGTCCCGCTTGGATCCATTCGGCTCTGCCAGGAGCCTGGGGTCACAGTGTGCACCGGGAGAAGAGTTGTTGGAGGAAGAGAATCGGGCGAAGCAGAAGCCTCCAGGTGTCCATTAGAGGCAGGGGTGGTCATCTGCTTGCCTCTTGGGAAGAAGATGGATTCAGCTAATAGCACAGCTGTGATTCCTACCCAGGGCTGATGGAGCCCCACGGCCACATTTGTGACCACATACAGAGCTATGAGACCCCAGAAGCTGACCCTGAGCCAGGCATTCATTCTCCAGTTGGTCTGAATAGAATACCTGGTATCCTATAAGTGATCCCAACAGTAACACTCAGAGCAAGGCTAAGATTTCACCTATTGCTTTTCAGTGACATCTCCTTTCCTTTCTCCTTCTGGACCCTCCAAGAAATGTGGGGATGCCGAAACCACCTAGATAGTCCCATGTACACCATGTACTTGATGCCAGAAAGTCTTGCCATATAAGCTATGTGTCCTAAATAATTTCACCTTTATCTCTTCAATCATTCAGGGTTTTTTTTTTTTTTTTTTTAGCCATTTAATATCCTATATAATAAAGAGCTAATATGCTAATTAGGCCAGAGGGTAGACCTACCTTCCAGAATGATCTTCCAGAACCACTGGTGGGCGGGGCCATGGGGCCTCTGGCCCGTGAGGCAGCCAGGGTTTCGAAGGCCTACTCTTGTACAAATTTCTTGCATCAGGCCTCATATATATATGCACAGAACATTATATATAAATCTTACCAGATGCATAGTTTCTTAAGTAAGAAATACAAACTAAAACTATTCTCAGGTCATAGTTTTCTGCTCTCAGATCGCCAAATGTCTGAATGTTCTGCAGCACACATGGGTGGGGCCAAGGGGAAACAGGTAGGTTGCAGGTGGGAATACAAAGGTACAGCCCCATGGAGGGCAGTTTGCCAAACTTTGTTAAAATGCAAACTCATTTACCCTTTGCAGCAGCAGATGGTTTCTAAGCGATTGTCCTTCAGATGTCCTCACTCAGAAAAATTCACATATAATGATGGTTATCATTGCAGCCTTGTTTATAATAGCAAAAGATTAAAAATAGCTGAAGTGGTCAGCAGGCCTGAGGGAAACACTGGGATTTGGTGACAAAGAATGAGGAAGCTCTCTACGTTCCGAAATGGGAAATTGCCACGACATATTGGTGAGTGGGAAAAGCAACGTGTGGGAGTGTATTAATGTGATACTAATGATAGTGTAACAATACAGAGAGAATTGGTTATTGTGTGTGTAAAATATTGTATAGGCAACATTAAAAGTCTAGAAAAAATTTTAAGCCATATAAGGGTTGTTGTTTTTTTAAAATGTAGTTGGGCTCTGGCCAGTGGGCTCAGTGGTTAGAGTGTCAGCCTGTGCGTGGAAGTGTTGCAGGTTTAATTCCCAGTCAAGGGCACATACCCGGGTTCCAGATTTCATCCCCAGCCTAGTCCAAATTTGTGCTGGAGGCAACCAATCAGTGTCTCTATTACATCCATATCTCTCTCTCTATCTTTCTCTCTCTCTCTCTCTCTTTCTTCCTCCCTTCCACTCTCTCTAAAAGTAAGTGGGGAAAATATCCTTTTGTGATGATTAACAAAAAATATATACCTATACTGGTGGTTGGGAAACCTACATTTGCAAATGGGAACAGGGGTGGGAATAAAACTTTCCACTATCTATCTTTTGAGAATTATTAAACCATGTGACTATAGAACCTATTCAAGTAAACATATGTGATTAAGAAGAATTAAAACAGTGCAATGAATGTTAAGAGGGAGAAGGCCAGGACGAGGCAGGCAGGAACTGTTAACAGGGACCTGGCTTAGTTGCAGAGGAAGTAGCTTTTCAATGGAAACTTGATAGACAAATGGGCTCGACAGCAAAGGGGAGAAGAAGGGCAGCCTGGGAAAAGGGAGCCCACGCACAGCAGCCCGGGGGAGGGCGGGGGCTTCGCCACATGCCAGGAATGGGCAGAAGCCACTCTGTGGCTGGGACGCAGATACAAGCGTGTAGGGAGGCAGGGGGACGCGGTAGCTGAAACAAAGCGGGGGGTCAAATTGCACAGGCTGTGTTACAAAATGTGGACTTGATCCTAAGGACAGTCGGAAGCCATTAAAAGGGCTTAAGCAGAAAAGTGATGGGATCAAGGTTATGTTTTGGATAGATTTCTCTGGAGCCTAGGAGGAGAAGGGACCGGAGGAAGCGTGAGTGGATGTTGACAACTCATATATCTGATAAACTGCTTTGGAGAACTATTTGGTTGTTTCTTCTAAAGTTAAACATACACCTACCCTATGACCCGGCTGTTTCATTCCTAGGTATTTATTCAAGTTAAATGAAAACATATGCTCACAAAAATATTTGTACAAGAATTTTCATAGCAGCTGTATTTGTAATAGCAAACACGATGGCCCCCAGAAACCCACAAATTTCTATCAGAAGAATTCATAAGCAAATTGGGGTGTGTTTCTGGAGTGGAATTCTACTCGGCAGTAAAAAGGAAGGCACTCCTGACACACACAATAGGAAACACGGCACAGAAGTGTGCATGCCGGGTGATCCCAGCGCTGTGGGGCGAACTCCACGGACGGAAAATGTAACCCGATGTCTCCCGTGGTAGACGTCAGAAAGCAGTTGCCTGTGGAGGAAGGGAAACTGATGAGAAAGAAAAATGAAGGGATGTTCTGGGGTGGTGGAAATGTTTTATATCTTGCTGTACATGGCCATTACACAGTGTGTACAGCTGTCACAATTCATCGAAGGGGACAACCAAGACCTGTGTTTTTCATTGTGTATTAAATGTACTTCCACAAACAAAACAAAAAAAGAGAAAAGGAAGAGTGGACACTGAGAAAGGTGGGAGGTGTTTACAGTAACCCAGGAGAAAGATGATGGCCTGGTGACAATTGTGGGGATCAAATAAAACAACGTGTGTAAAGAGGGCAACCTAGATAGTCCCATGCACACCACAGAGCTGTGCACAGACGTGGCAAAGTGAGAACTCCGTCCAACTTCACCCATATCGAATGTTGGAGTCAGTGTGGACATTGGGGATTGCCCGAGGCAGTCCTGTTTGTTTGCAGGGAAGGGCTTGGAGTGATTAATCATGATCTTCTTGTTGGTTTGTCACCATTTGGCAGGAAATGGATCCAATGGCTGCTGAGATTCATCAGAACACTTGATCTTGGGGCAAAAAAAGAATGGGGGGGAGGCGGGGGAGGGGAGAAGGGCAGGAGCTGCTTTTGCCAGGGATAGCCTTCTGCTGAAAACTGGCCCTTCCCAAACAAAAAAAAGCATTCAGCTGCCGGGCTTGAGTCTTGGATTTATTTATTTATTTTTTTTGAATAATTAGGGTTTGAAGGATACAGGAGAAAGGAAGCAGACTGTCAGTTCCTCGGGCAGGGACCGTAATGATCAGTGACACGGCCACCCAGAGTTCGGGAGAGTTTGCTGGGAGCCAAGAGTGTGTGGGAAACGCACGTGGGCTGCTTGGAGCATCTGCCTGAGTGCAGACAGGTCCGGAGGAACAGCTGTGCGGAAAGCAGCCCAGAGCCGTCTGAAGAGCCGGTCACTCACCATTGAACGAAAGTCATATTTTCACGTGTGTGTGTTTTTTTCAAAGACAATGCATTCCTAATTATTTGCTTTAATTTAATGGTGATTCACACACACACACACACACACACACACACCCATCATGTTCCATGAGCAGACACAGCAGGCTCCTTCCCATCCACACCAATGGACACTAAACATCTGGGCGCCATTCTTGGGCCCTTTGTCCACCCAGAGGAGGCATCCCTGCACCAGGCAGGCTCTTAGGTCCCATGGGCTCCAGAGAAATGAAGATCCTCTTCTGCACTGCGGTGGACATTTGTCATAGTTTTATTAGTAACATCTGCCATCCAACTGTCATCCCATCCCTCTTTCTCCCCTCCCCCCCCCTTTTCTTAAAAATCCTCACCTGAGGATATTTTTCCATTGATTTAGAGAGAGTGGAAGAGAGAGGGAAAGACAGAGAGAAATATTTATGTGAAAGAAACACATTGATCGGTTGCCTCTTGAATGCACCCTGGCCAGGGCCCAGGCCGGGGAGGATCTTGCAACCAAGGTACATGCTCTTGACCGGAATCGAACCTGGTACCTTTGGGTCTGCAGGCCAACGCTCTATCCACTGAACCAAACCGGCTAGGGCCCTCTTTCTTTATTAGGCTGATTTTGTCTCAGTGTGATTTGGAACCCACCTTCCACATTGTAAATGGACAGGATCTCTCTCTCTCTCTCTCTCTCTCTCTCTCTCTCTCTCTCTCTTTCACACACACACACACACCCTCAGCCCAGCCACAGCCTGAGCATAGGCAACGGCCTCGGGCTTAGCCCACCCGGTGGTCTTCCCTGGAACTGGGAGTCTCCGGGGAGCCATAGAAGAACGTGCCTGCAGTGGAGGTTCTCCGTGGAGACAGCTGGAAGTCATTTGTTCCGAAGCAGCCGAACAGCACGCTGGCCAAGCGGCTCCTGCCCAGGCACCATTGCTGGGACTCCTCGGGCCCCGCCCTCTGGCCCCCACTTCTGGATGGGAAAACGGAGGGCTCGCGCTTGGAAGGACGGGTCCATGTTCACACAACACATTATCATTGGAGCCAAAATTCAAACCCAGGCCTTTTCACTGTCCCCCACTGCTTCCTTCCCAGCACAAGAATCTCCCTAATTTCCACCCACTTCTTAAGCTATTCTCTCTATTCCCCAATATCCCTCCAATAAATTCCCTTTTCTATTAGTGGCCTAGAGTCTGTTTTCATTGCTGGCACCCAGGACAGACACAGTCATAAAGTAGTGGCTTCATTTCTTACCGAAGCCTTCACATAAATGCTCCCCAATGGTAGCTCAGACACTCGGCCCCAGGCTTTGCCTTGGGAGCCTGGGGAAGACACCTAAACGGGTGGGCGGGTGGGCGTGGGGCTGGGGTAAGAGGATGAAAAAGAGGAAGAAAGCAGGGATTTCCCAGCTAGGCGCAAAGATACAGCCATGGTCAGCAGAGGCAGAGACTAATGGCACTAGGTGATCTGATGATGGCCCTAAACTCTTGCCCTTGAGGTAACAACACAGGGAGGGAGGTGCTTTCACTTCCGAAGTGGGAAGGGTGAGGGTGGGGGAGGCTGAGACCTGCCTAATGTCACACAGCACACTAGTGGCGGAACTGGAGTCAGACACAAATCTCATTTCTAACCAGTCCTGCACTGCCACTCGAATAAATGCACTGACCAATGGGGAATGAGCGCGCGGGGGGGGGGGGGGGGGGGGGGGAGGGGGGAATCATGTGCCTCTTTTCTTTTTATATGATTTCAGATTTACCCATGAGCTCACCCGGGCCTATGAAGGGACGAGATCATTGGATGATGTATTTATTTATTTTAAAAACACAAGGTAGAAAACCGCACGGAGCCCATGAAAAGCAGAGCTGGGGGGCGTGTAGAGGCCTGTTTTGATTTAAGTGGAATGGATCCAGCTTGAGTGTAAATTTGAGACCGTGTTTGCTTGTGTTACACTCTATTTCTTCAAATTATTTTCATGTGTCCCGTCTCATCGATTTCCCCCACTTCTGGGTGAGGAAACTGAGGCCTAGGACGTGAAATGATGTGCCCATGCTCATGTGACAAATTATCGCCTGAACCCAAACGCGAGCCCAGGCCTTTCCCAGCCTAGCAATTAGCATCGCACTGATCCAGTTCAATGCAACTAGGTGACTTGGGTTGAGTCCTCCTGATGATTTGAGTTAGCCTCCTGGCATTATTCAGGTAAATATTAGTCCCCTAGCTCCTTCCAAATACATTCAATCTCTTTCTCTGTCATTTTATTCGTCTTCCCCCCCCCCCTGCATTCCTCCTCTCCTCCCCCCTCCCTCCTCCCTTTCTTCATTAATCTCCTTCTCTTCTTTCCTCCCTTCCTCTCCTCCTCTCACAAACACATTTGTTTTCTTACATGGGGATGGTGTCGTGTTGATGGGCTGGGTGAAATGAGAGGTCTCTTTTAAGTCTCTGGAAGCAGAGTATTTTCTTATGGATTTTTTGATTGTTTGGACTGTTTTGCCAGGCTAATGAAAAAAGGCTCCGAGGTCCCCTTATCTCGGGCCCACCAGAGGATGCCTTCAAGTTTTTGTTTTTGTTTCCAAGCTGGTTCCTTACAAATGCGTCCAGAAGGTCACTCTCAGGTCCCCGAGATAGCGGTGGGTGATCAATCACGCGCAGGACATCAGCATCACAGAAGATAACGCATGAATGGGAGGACTGGGGGAAGGAGAGCGGACCCCGAGCCGTGCGGAGCTGTGAGCTCGGTGAAGGTGATCTGATGGATGGCTTCCTCCTCGAGTTCCTGGGACAGTCACAGGCATCTCCTGGCTGCGCATGCCCCCTGATGTTTTACTCCAAATATGTAAAGATACACTTACATAAAAGCCTTCAACGTTCCCAGATAATCGGGTCATTGCAACTGAGCACGATATAAAGACTGTGCTTAAAAGCTCCACGTGGGGTCCCCAGGCAATTCCTTCAAAACCAACAGAGGGGAGTCAGTCCTGGCTTTGCCAAGGACAAGCTTTGTGAGCTCGGCAACTCCCCTGACTTCTCTCAAAGAAAGTAATGGCCTTTGTGCCAAGGGCTGTGGAAGGACAACATGGGAACAATGTGAGCCAGGAGCTGATCGTTAGGATCCTTGCTAGCCCTAAAAGACTGTATATGGCTTTTTTTATTTGCTTGCTTTGTTTTGAACTGCTTTTCAAGTTAATATATTTCATGTTTTCTTGGCTAGTTATTTCCAAGTCATCATCATTATCCATCAACCACTACCAATTTCTTTATTGCATACTGTTTAATTGCCCCAACAATTGTAAAAGTTGATCACACCATTTTTCATCGATCACTGAAGCTCAGAGAGGCTAAGTAACCTACTCCAGCTCACGCAGCTGGGCAGTTACAGAACTGGGATTTGAATCCCCAACTGTCGATTCCAAAGCTCACGCTCCTTCTACGATACGGTGCTGCTTCAGGTACGTATGTGCAGCCACTGGGATCACTGCTTAATTTGCGGAACCAATTGCAAAGTAAGAATATGGGGCCCTTTGGTTAAAAAACTTCACGACAGCAACAGGAGGACGTTCAACAACGTACAAGGCCTTCCTAAGGATGGGGCCTTCAGTGACGGCCCAGGCTGTGCACCCACGAAGCCCGCCCTGCCAGCCACAATTCACTTTGCAGATGTCATCTCCTGTCAAGGAGCAACAGCGTCCTAGCGATGGGCAGACCACAGGGCAGGATTTTCCAGGGCTCAGGCTTCATGGGCAGGTTTCCTGATGCTACCCAGAGGGTCAGCGTGCACTTGGGGGAACTCATGGGTGCTGTGAGGTAGCTTTCTCAGAGTAGAAACATTTTTTTTTTATGTGGAGAAAGGCACCGAGTCTTCTGCTTATAAGGGTGCTGACCACACCCTCACCTTTAAGGAGGGGAACAAATGGAACACAGCTAAATACTTCTTAGCCTCTCTCTTTTTAAAAAAATAAGTAAATATATTTTTATTGATTTGAGAGAGAGAGAGGAAGGGAGAAAGTCAGAGAGATGGAAACACCTGATTGGCTGCCTCCAGCACATGCCCTACTGGGGATTGATCCCGCAACCTGGGCATGTGTCCTGACGTGGAATTGAACCGATGAACTCTTAGTTCATGCGTCTTCACTAAACCATGGAGCCACACCGGCCTGACTTAGCCTTTCTTTTTAGACGCAGACCAGACCTGTAGGTGTGCCTTAACCGAAGGCAGTGGAGGCAAAGCCACAGGGCTTTGCAGCTGCTGGTTTATAAGCCTCCCTCCTGAAGGGAGGTGTCAACTCCTGTGGACCCAGGAGAGATTCTGGCCAAAAGGCCCACACTTTTGGTCAATGATTCTTAATCAGTGGTATTTAATCGTTTGAGGTCATAGACTCATCATCTATGAAACTATGGGCTATCTCCCCAGGAAAAAAGACACGTTATGTACACAACATACTTTGCATACAATTATAAACTCCCTGTATTGACCCCAAATTAAAAACAAAACAAAACCCTGTTTGAGATCATAGTTCCCCCAATTATAAAATTCTACAATGTGAGACCCAGATAGAAACTTAGAGATCATTGCTGTGAAAACATTTTCTTCATCAGAGGGTGAAGGCTGAGGTCACCTTGGATAGTAAATGTGGTTCTACACATTTTCAAAGACTGACTCTCCTACCCTTAAATTGGTTCCTCCACTCCTAATTTGCTCCTATCAAAACACTGTAGCCAACCTAATGCCGAAAATGGCTGGTGTCAGGACATCAGTGAACATTTGTGGAGCACCCAGATAAGCCAGGCACAAGTTTTTGTCCTTAAAAAGCTGGTGTATGTCTAGGGAAGAGACTCAGCAAAAATAGAGTAGTGTGAATCGTGCAATGATAGATGTTCGAGCAAGACAGACAGGTGACCTGGAGGATGGCACTCTCAGCTCCTCATGGGGGAGGACCCCAGAGGAAGAGACAGCTACACAGGGTCTTTTTTTTTTTAATTTTTGTGAGTTTATTTGAGCCAAACTGTCGACGATTGCCGGGAAGCAGAACCTCAACGGATTGAGATAATGCTCCCGACACAGGGTCTTTTTTAATATATATATTTTTATTGATTTCAGAGAGGAAGGGAAAGGAAGAGAGAGCGAGAGACAGAGAGAGACAGAGAGAGAGAGAGAGAGAGAGAGAGAGAGAGAGAGAGAAGAACATCAATAATGAGAGAGAATCATTGACCTGCTGCCTCCCGCACGTGCCCCACTGAGGATCGAGCCTGCAACCCGTGCATGTGCTCTGACCAGGAATCCAACTGCAACTCCTTTGTTCATAGGTCAGTGCTCAATCACAGAACCACGTCAGCCAGGCTACACAGGGTCTTAAAAAATGAGCACAGGGCCATGAAGGAAACAGTCTTCTGGCCGAGGAGACCAGCATGTACAAAGGCAGAGCAGGGTGAGACCGCAGGAGGTATATGGGAACTGGAAGTGGTCAGGATTCGCTAGAACCTAGGCTATGTCTGAGGAACTGGTGGGAGAGGAGGCTGGCGGAGGAAGAGGGGGTTGAAGACTAGGACTTCGGCTATCACACTGAGGGTTTGAACCTAAAGAAGAATGTCAGCTTGAGTGATGGATTAAGGAGTCTCTTCCTGAGGATGGTGCAAGGAGGCAGATATCCATCTGTCCCGGATGGCCTTCTGAGGATGGGGGTGGGGATAAGGACTGAGCAAGCAGGCTCTCTGAGATCCCTATCACTTCTCTCTTTCAAAATCAGCGGCAGCCAAACCCGGGAGAACACAAGAAGGGCCCTGTGAAGCATTCAGAAATGACAGGCAATCAGCCTAAAATATATCTCTAAGATGTCAATGAGATTTATTCACCAGAAAAATCACCATTCCTCTCCACTAAGATGGCATCATGGGACAAGGCCTTCTCGCCAATACAGAAACATCACTTTCATTTACTTTTTTTAAAAAATTTAAAAACTGAACCCAGCTTGATATACTGATGTGCTTCCTCTATAAGACCTCATATTTTTTCATTTATTCTTAAAACTGAACCCATTTAGCCTTGGGAGGTGGGCTGGCCCTGAGGAAATATTAATCAAGAAAAGCGAACATGTCCAGAAACACAAAAGCGTTGCTCTTCCCATGTCACCCTTCTCAGGATTTCTAGGCACTGTGGGCACTAAGTAGTTCTTGGAAGGGGTGTGTTTTCTCTTAAGCAAATGCAAAATAAAAATTTCTAAGTATTGCTACCACAGGATAGAGCAGATTGTTGGTCCTGATGGTGCTTTCCCCTTATTAACCACTGGGTGTCGCAAGAAACCTGGTTTAAAAGGAACAAAGCTTCAACATTGCTGACCTGAAGAAAACAATTCCCCCTAGTGTTCAGATTTTTTTTTCCAGTTAAAAAAAAAATATTATTTTTAGAATAAAAATTGCAAATGTTCAGAACTCTCTCTCTCTCCCGTAGCCACATAATGGTTCTACTTCCTCAGACTACCTGCGAATAAGATGGACAGTACAGGATCACACAGAACGGGGTTCTTGTTGAAATAGCCACAGTAAACGCGCATGGTAACAGGAAATTCCATTGCATTTGCACCATTTATTTAATAAAAATAATCTCTGCGATTATTTGCATTTATTTCTGAAGGAGGATGTTTTTCCTTCCTCAGAATAAGTTCAGGAAATGGGTGAAGTGTTCAGGAAGTTAGCTAAATGCTGATGTAAATCCAAAAGGAAGGTCTGTTGTTTGAAAAAGAAAAGAAAAAAAAAAAAAAAGAAAAAGGCCCACAAGAGCTAGGAAGTGGTTCTCTCTTTCACTTATGGAAAATGTTATACAGAATTCCTGATTTAAGAGGAAGAGGACTAGGAAAAATGTGTGTGCCCGTGATATCTTTTTCCGTGGATCTGGTTGGGCCTACCAGACTGGCACTGATAACAAACAGTAGCCGGCAAAGAAAAGCGTGTGGAGAAATAAAAATCCAGATAGGAGACATGACTGGGATTAAGTTTGTACTTAAATTAAACCCTTACTGTAGAATGTGCATCGGCTAATCTAGGATGTATGCCTTCATAGGAAACTGAGTCCGAAAGAGGTGGTGGGGAGCCCTTTGCACTATATAAATAACTAAACAGGAGGTTCTCCTCACAGGCCCCCTGGGTCTTCAGCCACCAACAAATGGTGTCCCGCTGACCCAGGACGGTGAGGGAGAGAGGCTCACTGGGGAGACCCCAGCTCTCCAGGGTGCTGTGATCCGCCCCAGCCGTGTGGCCACAAGCTTGTTATTTATCTGTGCTCGCTGTGCAGGGAGTGTGCTATATCAGGTGTACAGAGCAAACACCGGCAGTTTAGAAAGCAAAGATTCGGCTCATTGAGCAGTGCCAGTTTGTTGTGGTTTCTGTGAAAATCGCTCCCTCCTTCCCATCTCTCTGCCATCACCTTCCTTCATGTCTCAGTCCAGACTGGTCTGCCCGCCTCCAGCTTGCCTTCTCCCCAGCCCCCAGACCACAGCCAGGGAGAGCTCTGAGAGACACCCACGGGGATGTGAGCCTTCCTTGCCTTAAACTCCGGCCGCCTCCCCTGGGCCCTGCGCAGGAGAGCACAACCTCCAAGACCTTTCGTAACTCGGCCCACCTGCTCTCCCACTCCAAGAATCTCCGGTTCCAGTTACATTGAACGACTCACTGCCCTGCAACTCCCCACAGGCAGTTCTCAGCCGAGTGGATCACACATTTCTTTCTCTCACTCTGGGTCAAGGAGGCCATGCACTCTATTGAACTTCTGGATGCACAGAATTGTGACGGGAGAGAAGCAAGAGAACGAGCCCCAGGGGATACAAGGCAGACATACTGGGTGCAAGACCCACCTACTGGGTGCAAGTGTTATAAGTCAGCATGTGTGCTGGAAAAGATGCTCCTGATTAAATGCCTCCGATGGCCCAAGAGGAGAAAGTTTGAGTTTTATTTTTTGTTTGAAATTTTATTTTTTGCATGTTGAATCCAGAGGGTGGTTTTGGTGAGCGGACCAAGTCATCTTCTTTTTCTTTTTTCAAAAAACAAAAATATTTTTTATTGATTTTTTTTTTTTTTTTTACAGAGAGGAAGGGAGAGGGAGAGAGTTAGAAACATCAATCAGCTGCCTCCTGCATGCCCCCTACTGGGGATATGTGCCTGCAACTAAGGTACATGCCCTTGACTAGAATTGAACCTGGGACCTTTGAGTCCACAGACCTATACTCTATCCACTGAGCCAAACTGGATAGGGCGAGTGCACCAAGTCTTAAGGAGTCATGGTCTCTGGGATCCACCCCTTCTCCCTTTTTTCTCTTCCCCACGCCTTCACTACATTTACCTATTGAGGCAGACTTGACCTTCCAGGGATCAAATGGTGACATGACAACTGTCCAGGAAATGTTTTCCCATTGAGCACTCAGAAGCTGTTCTGTCCACGCTGAACCAACAAGGCCCTGGAACTTCGGTTAGGAAGCAATTGGATGTAAATGTGAAAGGACCAGCAGCGCTGATCCTTTAGGGGGTAGGGACAGGGGAGGCATGTGGTTTGCTGCCACGAACTTCTGGAGGCAAGGGTTGTGTCTTACTTATCTTGGGGTCCCCTATAGTGCCCTCCCAGGACAATGGCTGCCACAGGACAGATCCTCATTCAGCTATTCAACAAATATTTACTAAGCAGTAGAGGATTTGTTTTTCCAGGTTTGGAGTTTTAAGCTTGTTAATAACAGCTGAATTCTTTCTCTGTTTTGTCATCTGCACTTTTGGACTCGGAGTCGGACCTTGTCTTTCATGGTTTTCCCAATCATCCCTCTCTCCCTTCCCCAGCCGGCTCTAATGTCTGCGTACAGTAGGCTCCCGGTAAATATTTGCTGGGAGGAGGAGGAGAAGAAAAAAGGTGGAAGAGAGACAACTTAACAGTAAGCAACACAGCGGGTAGGTAATCATTCTGAAATCCTGGAGGTTAGAGAATTTTCTCTGAGGCTTTTGTCTAATCATGTTTCCAGAAAGTCCTGCCTCTGTACTGGCTCTTGTGGTCACCTTTGGTTTCTTTCGTGTGCTGGCCACATTTGTCACCAAAGCACCTCAGCTTCCTCTTTCTCCCTCCTAGCCCTCCTTCCTTTCTTCCACAGATATTCCCGAAGGTCATGTTCAGAGGGCACACAGGTAGGCACCCTCGGGTGCTCAGAGGGATCCTCGGTGAGCTCAGTGTGGTGGCGGGCTAGACCATTACAAACCATGCAATAAAGTCTCCCGGAGTTGAAAATGCAAAGGCGTACACTTACCAATGGCCAGAAGGGAGGGAGGCAGGACAGGGCAAGTGGGAGGGGTCAGGGAAATCTTCCTAGATAAGATGACCTAAGACTCTACTCTTGAAGGAAGAATAGACACACCCTGATTGAAGAAAGAGGGAAGGGGTTCCAGACAGGGAGAAACACATGAAAAGGCTAGGGAATGATAGGAAACCATTGGAACTAGATTTTCTTTGTGCCTTATCAACTCCATCTCTAGCTTTATACTGTACCCATTTACCTCTTAGCAAGCGAAGTGATGTAACCCTCAGGCAGTTTAGAAAACTTAGATAGCCAATCATTTAATCTCTTAAAGAGAAAGGCATTGATAACATGGGCTAGCCAAGAGATTAAGCAGGTTCTGGGGTGCTTATGGGAAATGGGAGGCTGGTGAAAATCAGGCAATGAATGCGAAGTGTACATTTTATTTTTTATTCTCTCTCCCCGGGAGCTTGAGAAGTTGTAATTCTTTGCTGTGTGGATGGGTGAATCCGTGGGCTTTCTTCGCCTAAGGATGAGATAGAGGATGAGGACAGAGTGATCCTAGGAATTTCAGGTGGGACCAACATCTATTCTGAAAGCCTTTTGGACTAAACCTTTGCAGGTCCCACATTTTCAAAACATTTAACGAGTCCTACTGTAGTGTAGGACTGGGACCATCTCGCTAGGACAACACCCTTCTCAGAGTGTGGTTTATTTCTGTTCACAGAACCTTGGAAGGCAGGAGGCCCACCCAGCTGACCTCTTTAGTCAAGAGCCAGCTCAACTTTAGAATTATGATTGCATGTGGAAGCTAAAATGGGAAAGAGGAAAAAAAAATCAGTTCTCAGAACAGAAATGCTAAAAACCCTCGGGGCCACATTCCAGTCAAGGTCTTGGCCCTGTGTGCAGAGTGCTCCCCCTTGGGGGTGGCCGGGCAGGAGAACAGCCGAGACCAGCTCAAATCAGTTGAGTGTCAGGGGTCATGGGGTTTATTCTAGAGGTGCTCAGCTTGCAGATAAAGAAATGTATCAGAGTGACTATGCTACATAAGCCTTAAAACAGAAGCTCAGGGCCTGCTAAAGCACTTACCAATTTCCAATGAACTATGTGCAATGATTGAAGAAATCAGAGGAATAGAGTAGGTATTAGTTGCCTAGGGCTGCAGTAACTGTGTGACTAGAGTACACAGTTCTGGGGCCTTGAACTCTGAAATTGAGGTCTGCTGTGGTTGGCTCCTGTGAAGGCCTTTCTTCTAGCTTCCGGAGGTTGCCGGCAATCCTTGGTGTTCCTTGCCTGGCCGACAGCTACATCACTCTCATCTCGGCCTCTGCCTTCACTTGTGTTTTCTTCTCTGTGCACGTGTCCAAATGTCCCTCTTATTGTAAAGATGGCCACTCATTGGACTAAGGCCTACCCTAATCTAGTACAAGCTTGTCTTAAATTTGACGATGTCTATCTGTAAAGACCCTATTTCAAAATAAGCTCACATTTACAGGCATAGTGGTTAGGACTTCAACATGTCTTTTGGATGGACACAGTTCAACCCTTAATGGATTGTAAGAAAAACAAAAATGAAACCCTGGGCAAGGCCTGAGAAGACCTGGTGTCCAACCTCCCACCTCCCATTGGGGTTCCCTTGTACTTTCAGTTTCTGTCCTCCTCTCTAAAGCAAAGCAGTGCCTGCTCTGCTTACTTTACAGATGCCATGAGAATAATATAATTTCCTTATGTTATTAATAATAATTCAAAAAGTATTTTCTACTTGGAGAGTATTTCTACAAGTGCAAGGGATTATGAATTCATTTCAGATTGTGTCGACTTTTCCTTAACTTCATAACTACTTAATGGGTAGGTAATAAAATGAGAAACATGGCCAGTTTTACAGGGAAGAGAATTTAAATTACATGCTTCCCTTCGTTTGTGTTTTGAGATAAAAGTACAATAGCAATCTGCAGAGAACGGTAGTGGCAGATCCTTTTGCCCTGGGCTTTTTACTCACACCAGAACAGGGTGGTACTTAGGTGAAACTAATGGGTAAAAAGCAATTAAAAGGCAAACCAAGAGGTCCTGGCTGGTATGGCTCAGTTGGTTGAGCATCATTCCATGCACCAAGAGGTCACCATTACTAGTCAGGGCCCAGGCCCGTGTTGAAGGCTTGATCCCCAGTAGAGGGCTTGCAAAAGGCAGCTGATCCATGTTTCTCTTGCTCCCCCTCTCTCGCTAAAATCAATCAACATATATACATATATATATATATATATATATATATATATATATTTTTTTTTTTTTTTTTTAAAGCAAACCAAGAGGGTCAGTGTTCTCCTCTGGGACATCAGTAGACATCTCCAGGGGTAGTGACTCCTTTTCCCCTCTGTCTGTGGGGTCCACGACCATGTCCTGATAATGGCTTTGAATCTGCTTTGTCTGATGGTTTTCCTGAATATGCGGACACAGACCACCCAACTTACAAAATTAGCTTAAAATGTCATTTTCCTGGCTGACTGATGAGACATACATACTCCCATGTCTGTTATACAAAATAGGACCATTGTATAGCCAGAAATAAAAATCTGCAGTCAAAAACAAAAAAGCCCCTTTTAAGAGGCCTGAAGCTCTAGCAGTGTTAGGGAAACACCGTCAGGACTTGAAAGGTATATGAAAACCTCCAAACATATGGGAGGTGCCAAGAGGAGGTGCCATGCAATGAGAGCCTGAGAACGACAGTTCTGCCCAAAGCATCATGTGACCACCTGGGCATTAGCGAGGAGCACAGTAGTGACAAATGCTGTTGACCTTGGACCTTGGGGGTTTGCTGACCCAGGAGAAACCCCAGAGGGGAAACCCAGCCCCGGCGAAAAGAAACAAAGAGGCTCTCAGAAAGAAGCTCTCCATCGGCCCTGTAAACGGAATTCACCGTTTCTCAGTGCTGGGGGTGCGTGTGCTTCCCAGAGATAAGTGCACACATTCAGGAATATGCCGATCACACACGAGGTAATAAACAAAAGTTTATTTTCCTTTAATACAAAAATTAAATAGCAAAGTTTATTTATTTATTTTTTTTTTGTACAGCGATAAATTAGAAATTTACAGTACAGACATCAATGCAGACACACGTTTGTACATCCTTAAAAGCGGGGTCCATGTCCTTTGACGGTCAGCGATGCGTTCGGGGCCTGTGTTAGCCGGGCTTTGCCTGGTACCTCTGTGTCGAACCTCTGAAAGCTCCCAGGTTGGCCTCGAGGTGGCTGGGGCTGCCGGGAGGCACGGGGCTCCGGGGAAAGGGCCGCAGAGCGCTAGCTTCCCTGTGGCCGGAGCAGGCTGAGTCACATTCATCTTTTCACAGATCCAGCTGGTGTTTAATCCCACCCGTCCTACAATGGGCTCAAGGTTGCCTTCATCCTCAGACCTTTTAAAGTCCTACATCTCTGTGAGGTAGAAAGAAATTCAGAACCACCAAGATTCAGAACCAGCCCCATGGCGAGAGACCCAGGAAGCAGCCTGCTCCGGCCGAAGCCCACAGCCGCGTCGGGCCGGAGCCCGTCAGCGGGCAGGAGAGGTGACACCTGGGGGACCCGGTGGGCCCAGCCACCACGGGGCGCGGCTGCTCTTGCTCTTGTCCCTCTCCTCAGAAGCCCTCTGGGATGACAGTGGTCATGTACTGAATGTCACAGGGGATCAGGGAGCTACGAAAGCTGGAAGGGCAGGGCTCACACGGGACTGCAAACAGGTCCACTCCCAATCACCTGGGTGAATGCTGAAAAATGTGCTGATGCAAAGAAGGGAAACAGATAAACCAGAAACAGATACAAGCTACTCCAGGGCAATGGGGCTTAGAAAAGGCCTGCCTGAGAGAGGGAGGGTGGATAGGGTGCGGGGGGGGGGGGGGGGGGAGGGGTGCGAGGAGTGGGGGGGGGGCACAGAAGATCCGGGCCCACCTCCCTCCTGGTAATGTCCCGTGTGCCATTACTGCCCATGTGCAAGGCAAGAGGCAGCCGCAGAAAGCTCTGGCCAGGCCACAGTGAAGCAAAATATATTATTTAAGCCTCTGGTATCTGATCCTAGGTAGGAGCAAAATGCTCTCCTAGGCGTTTCCAAGATCTGTGAACTAGGCCCAGAGGGAAAATGATAACCTGGGTCCTTTGCCAGACATGATACAAACCCAGCCGGGGACTCTGAACCCAAATACAATCAAGGAGCAAAAAAGAACTGTCAGAGTCCAGTGGCTCGACATAATTGGCTGAAACAGCAACTCTCTCCAATCTCCTCCATCACAGATTGGAATTCAGGATGTAGATGAATTCAGGGAGGGTATTTCGAAAGTCTGTGCTCTTTGTCTTTCTTCCCTACCTGCTGCTGAGGTCACCTCGCCAGAATCCAAAGATTGCACCACCCTGGTGAAATCCCTCTCCACGGAGGGCCCTCCGGGACTGACTTCCTCTTCTTGACCTTAGGCCCAGCTTAGCTCCCAGCAGAGTAAGCACTGAATTCAGTGGCCAGGAGGGGGGCGGGGGGAGGACGGGGCTGGGGGTGCTGGTAAAGCCACAGCTCAGAACTGGATACAGAAGCTTCCTGCACTCTGTGTTTGGGGGTGCAGGTGAGGGAGTGACCCGGGAGAGGAAAGTCAGAGAGCATCCCAGGAGAAAAAGAGTATCACCCCTTCTCAGGTTTCAGGCCCCTGAGCAAGCTGCCAGCTCAGAAGCAGCCTAGGAGAGCAGGAAACAGGTCTCCACAGAGGAAAAAGGATATGAATCAACCAAGTAGCTCAACCAGATAGTTCTGGCCAGTTCCACCCTACCCCACATCACTCTGCCCTGAGACACACGGCCTTAGTGAGGGAGGAGAAAGGAGTTTGTCAGCGAGGAGGCTGGACAGGCGCCCTTAGGCTCTGCTGAATAAAATCTCCGGAGGCCACGGCATGTACAAGGAGCTACAAGTATACCTACGTAGTCTAGGCTTCAGAGAAAACCACCACCACCCTCACCTTTTTTCCTAGCAAGATTGTCGGCAAATTTCCTTGTGCAAACTGCATGGAACACCCCAAACCCTGAACTGCCTACCCCCAAAGCCACAGTAGATGTGGGAGCTCACAGGCGTACAGCCGATTTCATAGTGTTCCTAGGGATTTTCATGAACATGTCGCGAAACAGAGGATGCTTCCTGTCAGAGCCCCGTCATCGATTTGCAGGGAATTCTGGGAAGGGGTCAGAGATGCATCAAAGATAGGGGATGAAGGCAGGGAAAGAGATGGCTATTCGGAGACACCCACACCTTCCCAAAGCCAATGTCGAAGTTCAGCAGCCCTAGGACCATGCTTACCCTCCATGACATCGCCTACCCCAGGGCTTACACAGAGTTGGTGCTCAAGCAATGTGCTACTAATTGACCTTTTTCTGTTTGCTTTCTTTTTAGACAAAACCCAATGTAAGAGGTGATGGAGTCGCTTGAGGGTAATTGGTAATTGACTCCTTAGCCGCAAGCTCCTTTCCTGAAACCATGAACATTCTCCATTGCCCGGGGTGTGAAAGGAAAGGCCCATCACCCGGTGACACTGCCACGGCCAGTAATCCGGCCTGCGTCCACAGCCAATTTCTGATCAAGTACACACACACACACACCCCGCCCTAGAAGGCAAGAGCTTTGCTAGAGAGACAAGTTGTCAAGGCACAGAACTCAGGGTCCAGGTTCACTCAAGGACTCTTACTGTCGTCATTATTTCTGCATCATTCACAAACATCGAGCACCTACGCTGTGCTCTCTGCTGGGTCACACAATCGCCAAAACATTACAAAGAAACACTGCAGCACAGACCCCGGCATGCTGACAGCAGGGCCGGGGCCTGGCTGCGCGGTCCTTCCCTTGCCTGGGCCGGAGGCTCCGAACAACTCCCAAGACACCAGAGCAGGGCGTGAGTAAGGGCAGGCTCTGCCCCTGGGTGCAGGCTCCAGGGCCCTGGCCAGCTATGGGAACTGTCTGCAAGCAGCCAGGGAGTTCACACTGTACATTTCATAGGCAACGCAGCAGTCTCCGATGGAGTTCAACCGGTCCTTCCAAGGACCATTTCTCATGCTCCTGAAGCCCTGACCCGGAGGCCAGCCAAGGTGCTCGGGCTGGGCACACCCAGCTTCTCCCCGCCCTGCCCCCCCTCCCCGCCCCCGCCCCGGTCTACTTAGTGACTGTCTCCAAAACCGCCAAGACTTTCCCTTCCAGAACCTGCAACAGGCCTTACTTACGTGCCTCTTCATCTCAGACAGCTCAAGAAGGACACAAAAGCAGAGGAGAGAAGGAAGGAACATGTATGTCAAACCACGGGCATAATGCTCAAACAAACAAAAAGCCACGCTTATTTCCAGAATCTGCCTACCTATTTGGAATTCTGAGTCCCTTGGGATGTTTTTTCCATTAAAGAAGAAGTGATACAAGAGCTTTCCTGCCTGTTTTCTTTAAAAAAAAGTGGGGCATGAATCAATAAATAAAGGGGCCGTTGCAAAGCAGTCGCTGAAGCAGACAGGTAAGAGTTACAAGGAGAACAACCTGCGACAGTGTCAACAATTTGTCCCAGAGATCTGGCGATTAGAAGGCCTAAGGCGGGTTAAGAGAAAGGCCAGTTACAATTTTAAAAGAACTGCAACTTTGGAGAGGCTGCTAGGGGGGGTACCCCCTTGTAAGGAACATAAAGCATACATTTTAAAAGCTCTGGATACCTCGGCAAAAGGCAATTAAGACCTGTGCTGTTAGAGTTTGCAGTTCATTTCATATGGTCTACACTTTATCCCCTACAAACCAATCAGCTGCTGGCTGGCATTCTGGAGATTCATTAGGCACCATATAAATACTGCAGGCCACACCGCCTCCAATGAAATCTTATAAGGAGCCTTTGCCAATTACTGGGAAACAATTATACACCAAGTAGTTGGATTAGCTGTCCTCAGTCCCCCCTACGACACTGGAAAAAGTCCCCATTGTGGCAGGTAGACCAGAGTTTTCTGATAACATTCTTATGCAAAAAGAAAAAAAAAAGAAGAAAAAAAGGCACTATCATTCCGAGAATGCAAGTTGACCACAGTTTGAAAGTCAGTTCAGTATACTTATTATGTCACGGTCCAAGAATGTGCTTTTAATTGTAATTGACACACACACAAATTACACAGTTTAATCTGTGTGAATGCAAAGTTGCCAAGAAACTGAACATTTCAGCTCTTCCAGACTGGCGTCTGCATAGATGCAATCACACAAAGTAAAATATATTAAGTCCCCGTTGCTCAATGCAACAGGTCTCTGGGGTCGGTAAGGTAAGTCGACTTGGTAAATCTCATTTTCCTCTGAATCAAGTGATTGTCAGAAAGTGAATCACCCTTCCTTTCCCCCTCATTAGGCACGCTGCAGTGCAAAAGTTCCTATTAAAAAATGCCTATTTTGAGTTATTAATGTAAGATGAAAAAAAAATACAAAACAAAACAGCAGCAGCCTCGAATAGACATGTTGAAATTTAAGAAGGAGAGAGAAGAAAAATCCGGGGAATACCTTATGTGTGTTTGTACAGCACTTTTGTTTGTTCAAACAATTCTGTTTTATGACAAAGGCACTGAAAGATTCTGACACCACCTCTTGGGAGAGCAATCCTCAAGTTCTAAACAGCAGACAATGCACCACAGAAAATGTTTATGTTAGATCAGCCAAACTATAAAACTCGTGTAACACGTCTCGGAACCCGGCATTTCCAGTGTTTATAGATTGCTTTGCTATCTGAAAGACCCAGTTAGTATTTTAAATTTTAAAGAGTTAAAAAAAAAAGAAAAAGAAAGAAAGGTTAATCTTTCTCCCTGCAAGTTACCTTACTCACAGCTCAGATCCCACCCCTCAGGGGAAAGCAGCATCGCCGGAACCTAGGCAAGGACCTCCGCGCTCCAAGTTGCGACCTGCTAAAGTGATCAATGTTATGATTTTTCACAGCTTTGAAAGCCTCTTAACTGGCTTTTCCATTTTGGATTATCCCAAAGTCTGCAGCAAAATCATTAGTTTTAGGATGCTGGGGTGAGAGGGAGAAGGGAGTGGGTGAAGAGGGTCACCTTAGGGTGGCTGGTTTGTTCAAACTGAGATTCATTGCCTGAAACTTTTAGTAGCATTTGCATCGAAATGCTGGCATTTCCCCCTGTCAGAATTCGGGAAGCGTGGAGGCGGGCTAGCTTCACACCACCGTTTCATTGCCTTTCCCAGGCTTTACCCAACCATTCACTCTTTTTTCTCTCTTTACCTTCCCAGAATTCACCAGTCTGTTGGAACACTTCTGCCAGGTGTGAAGAGTTTTGGCAGACCAAATCCACATGCCGGAGGTGATGCCCACCAGCAAAGACATAAAAATTTTCAACATCTCCACGGCCATATTGGAGTCGTCTGCGGAATAGCGGAAAAGCGCCCAGTTGGAGATTTCATAGAAATAACAGGCGATCACGCAGGTTGCGGGAACCGTGTACAGGACCGAGAAGACCCCAATCTTGACCATCAGCCTTTCCAACTTGTCCGTCTTTGTCCCATCCTTTTGAAGGTTCGACCGGATTTTGAACAAGGCCACCAAGCCTGCCGCGATGAACAGAGTTCCGATCACCAGGTAAGTGAACAGGGGGGCCACCACGAAGCCCGTGAGGGCGTCAAGGTTCTGGTTCCCCACGTAGCACAGGCCGGTGAGTTCATCTGCGTCCACCAGCCTCATGATCAAGATGACGATGGTCTTCACTGCGGGGATGGCCCAGGCCGCAATGTGGAAATAGGAGCTGTGCATTTCAATGGCTTCGTGACCCCATTTGAGCCCGGCTGCCAAAAACCAGGTGAGCGTCAGAATGACCCACCAGATGGAACTGGCCATTCCAAAAAAGTACATCAGCAAGAAAATGATTGCACATCCTGTGTTCTTAAGGCCTTCTTGGATGAGAACAGGTTCTGCTGCCTCTTCAAAATCGCAGGATATCCTCTCCCGGCCTACCGTCAGCCTGACAATATAAGCAATGCTATAAATATTATAGCACATACTGAGAAATATGATGGGGCGCTCCGGGTAGGAAAACCTGGAGGAATCGATCAGGAAGGTCAGCACGGTGAAGGCGGTGGAGATGAAGCACAGGCTGGCCCACACGGCCATCCAGACGTCGGTGAACTCCTTGGCCGAGCGGCTGTACAAGCCGGCGTCGTAGCCGCACTTGAGGACGCAGTTCAGGCTCCTTTTCACCCAGATGTACTGATCGGAGTTGGTTCCCACGGAATGGCACTCTTCCCCGGGCTGGATGGAGTTTTTGTGGGGCAACGGCACCTCCTCGTCTCCCGGCCCTTCCATGCACATGTGGTTGTGGTCATTCTGGGGCGGGAACTTGCTGCAGTTCAGGCTGTCCGGCCAGGCAAACCCAAACTCCTTCAGGACAGGTTCGCAGCGTCTCTTGACCGAAAGGCACATGCCACCGCACGGGCCGATGGGGATGTTGATCTTCTCTGTGCACATTGGCACATACACGGAACAAAGGAAGAACTGGAAAGGTAATGAAACGAGCAAAGAAAACAGTGAGTTGGGAGTATGACCAAATGCTCGCACAAAGCTGAGTTGTGAATGCTGCCAGGCGTAGCACACAACTACTTTCAAACCCGCCTATAGGGAGTCTGACCATGCGTGCTGACCTCAAACAGGGATGCCTAGTAATCCCCTGCACACTTTTCTTCTTTGGGTTCTAGTAATCCTTTCCAGGGGAACATAAATAAACAACTGTATGAAAAGGACCCAAAGAATTATATAATCCCCTTTTGTACAATGCTTAATAAGCCTTAAAAGACTAACACGGAGTTCTCCCTCCCTTTTCAGCTACTATTTGAAAGAGCTGAACAGACTAATCAAATGATAGTCATTTTGGTGATTTATTTTTCTTTTCTTTTTTTAAAATATATTTTTATTGATTTCAGCGAGGAAGGAGAGGGAGAGATAGAAACATCAATGATGAGAGAGAATCGTTGGTAGGCTGCCTCCTGTATGCCCCACACTGGGGATCGAGCCCACAACCCGGGCATGTACCCTTGACCGGAATCGAACCCAGGACCCTTCAGTCTGCAGGCCAATGCTCTATCCACTGAGCCGTTTGCTAGGGCTGGGTGACTTATTTTTCATGCACATTTCTTACTTTCTTTCCATTTCTTTTCTTTCTTTCTTGTTTTCTTTTTTGTTTGTTAATACAGTTTATTGATTTTTTTTTTTACAGAGAGGAAGGGAGAGGGATAGAGAGTTAGAAACATTGATGAGAAAGAAACATCGATCAGCTGCCTCCTATACACTTGCTACTGGGGATGTGCCCGCAACCAAGGTACATGCCCTTGACCTGAATCAAACCTGGGACCCTTGAGTCCGCAGGTTGACGCTCTCTCCACTGAGACAAAACGATTAGGGCCCCCATTCCTTTATCACCATAAAAATAAAGGTTAAAAAAACAAACAAAAAACAGACCCACCTCTCCTGTTAATATTCTCTCTTTTCTGTACTTTATCCCTTAAAATCATTGTTCATATTGAAACAGAAAGTATCCTAATTAAGATACTGTTAGACCCAGTGATGGGACGCAGGAGGGGATGCATGTTGAGGTCTCTGGTCACCAGGGGTTTGTTTGGCCAGGTTTCCACTTTGAATAATAAAGAAGCACAATAGGAAAATATAAATGTTAAGTCCCTGACACTGCAGTACCAGCAGGGGAGAGTGCAGTTGCTGTCCTCAATTCCTCCAGCATTGATAAACAGTCTGCTTGGCTCCTTACAGATGTTGTCTATGAAGTCTAGAGTTACAAGTCACTATTTTCCAGCATGTAAAGGGATCCAGTCCTGTCCTTCAAAAACAGCTTGGCTGCCTCCCCAGGATACAAGCAATTAAAAATATATATCCCTGGAAAAGCTGTTTCTCCAACAAAACAACAAAAAAAAATTGCCACTGATGTCAGGATATATGCTGTTTCCAAACCGAGAGCTAGAGGATCATTTCTTAAGCTTTTATAACCTAGTTCTGAAGGTCTGGAACTTCCAAAGGGACGCTTCGCCAGCAACGGGTCTAATCCCAACCGTCTTTCTGACACCACAATCTAACTTTTAAAATGACCCCTATGAAAGCATGCACCTAGTCAGTAAGCTGCCTGCTTGTTTCTTATCTCTGAGAAGATATACCCAGGACCACTGATTTCTAAAGCTTTTAGCCTGGACAACGATCCCCTGTTTTCACCAATCTCCCTCTTTTCTAAAATAAAATAAAAAATAAATAAATCACTCATAGCCTCATCAAACAAAACACACAAGTGCTAACACTTTTCAAAAATGTCCTTTCAATCCGTTTGAAAAGGGTGTTGTTTTTGTAAGACTGCAATCACCTTGTATAGGCAAACTCTTTCTTCCCTTAAAACTGTAGGATGCACAGGTTCTGTGTCCTTACATAAGCTTAAAAAAGTTGTACTGACTGCAAACAACAACAGTCTCCCAATATGCAAACTACCTTCTTCCAACATACAGAGACTATCTTTCCCCCAAGCTGTGTTTTCTCCCCCTCCAAGTACTACTAACCCGGCCCTCAACCCTGAGGATAAGAATAAACTCAAGACAATGCAACCACTCCTTTCTGCATGACCTCTAAAATCAGGCGGGCCCCACGACTTGGGGCCACTCCCCGCAGAAAAACGGGGCAGTGGTGTTTCATTTAGCAAACCACCCAGAAATATGCGGGAGAAATGAGGTCGGTGAGGGAGAAGTTCCCAGCTCCTTCCTTATCTCTCCTTCCAAGTCTCAGCTGCAGCTGGCTGGCCCCGCCGGGGACTCGCCCACTGAGCAGCGGCGGCCAGAATCCTTGGCAAAGATAACCCTCAGCTCCACTGGGGTTAGGGGCTTGGCCAGACACGGTGGGCAGGGGAGAAAAACGGAAGGGCGGGGTGTAAGAGTGGGTTCTTTCGCGGGCCAGATGACTTACACAACGTTTTGGCTTCCAGTCCCTGAGAAGGGACAGACAAGTGGGGGTGGGGATGGAAATCACTTTTTCAGGATTATACCCTTCAGCCTAGAAAGCGGGCAGGCGGGGAGGGAGGGGGGTGGGGTGGGGAAGGCTCCACTTGGTAAAGGTTCCACCGAGTTAGTTTGGGGCGTCCCTGCCCAAGGGTCTCTGCCCAAGGGGATTGGGGGTGGGGGTTGGGGGTGGGGGCGCCCACCTGCAGCTGGCTGGAGCAGCCGTACTGGATGAGCGGCGTGAAAGTTGTCAGCTGCAGCTCGGCGTCCGTCTGCAGCTCATGCCCCACAAGGTTGGGCATCTTGGTCACGTTGTAGCCCAGGTTCTGGCACATGGAGATGCGGATGGGGTCGCAGCGCCGCTCCTCCTCGTCCCCGAAGCCCCAAGCCGGCCCCGAGAGCAGCAGCACCAGCAGCAGCAGCAGCAGCCGCAGACGGAGACCGACGCCCCCGGGCGCCCCCAGGACGCTCGGCCCTGCGCCCCGCCAGGCCATGGCCAGAGCCGGGGGCAGCGGCGGCGGCGGCGGGGGCTGCTCCAGCAGACACCCCCAGTTTGCACGGAGGGGTCGCGCTGCTCCCAGCTCCGGGGCAGGGAGTGTGGGATAAGGCGCCAAGGGCGACCAGGGTGCAGCGGTCGGCTCTCCAGCAGCTGCGCGCAACTGTGCGGGGTATTAGACTCCCCGGGGCGAGGCCGAGAGGCGGACCGCTAGGGTCATGGCTGCAGGCGGCGAGCCTCGGACCCAGCGGCCGGCCGCCGCGTCGGCTCGGGGGGTCTCCGCGAAGCCCGCCAGCGCCCAGCGCCGCGCCGCTCTCACCGCCCGAGCCCTCCCGGGCGCTAGAAGTTCGCTGGGCGGTGGCGGGGCTGGACGGACAGCGCGCCCGTCCAATGGCCGGGCGCTGTGGGCAGCGGGGGGCGGGGCCGCTCTGCCGCTGGAGGGCCAGGCCCCGCCCGCCCGCCCGCTACCCTCCCCGCTGCCCCCTCTTCCCTCCCCGGAGCGCCCCGCCCCGCTTCCCGGCTCTCACTTTCCCTCCCACCCGTTTCGCCGGGTTCAGGGGCTGGGCAGGGATGGAGGGGAGTCCCTCGGGCCGGGACAGCCGGCCCCCTCCTCTCCCAGGTGAGACGTGTTCCCAGAACGGGTCGGCTTTCCTTTTTCCTTTCCTTTTCCAGCGGTCACGTCGGTCCACGGCCACCTCCCCCCGCCCCGGTCAGGCAGAGAAACCCGTACAAAGAGCACGGGGTTTGGATTTGCCAAGATTTGTGGCTTTAAAACCCCGGCTGTGTGACCTTGAGCAAATTGCACAACCTCTCGGCGCCGCCGTTCTCCCCGTCCTCACGGGGACGTGGGAGGATTAGCGGTAAAGCGTAAAAAACGCTTCGCTCGGTGCCTGGTACAGCCCGCGCTCCGCAGCCCTGTCCACTCCCCACTTGCTCGGGTGGGGAGCCCGGCCCCCTCTCCCCGCCCCCGGGCTCCGCCGACCTGCACCCGCCCGGGAGCTCCTGCCTCCAGCCGCGGGTGGGGGAGGCGCCCCGGAGCAGAGCAGCCGGGCGGCCGAGGGTCTTGCGCTCCGATTTCCTCGCCGCATGAAATGAAATTCCACAGGGGGATTCGAAAGGAAATGAAGCCGGGAAGCTCCGTGCTTCTCGGCCCGCCGCCCTTCCTGTCTCGGGGACACGGTTTCTAAATAAGGTTGGGAGGGAGAGAGAGGGCGGGAGGGGAGAGGCTGGACCTGCTCTAGAGAAGAAAGGGAGGGGGGATGTGGGGGGAGATGGGTTAGAAAGCGCTCAGCTACTGGGGCTCCCCTCTTCCTGGGTCCCAGGCATCCTTCCCTGCAGCCTGTGTCTCTTTCTAACTTATTCTGCTTCTGCCTAGGGTCCTGGGGATCTGGGGACCATGCGACCTGCTTTCAATCCAACTTAGCCCCTCTCTCATTCTCAGCCCTCCCCCACCCGCACCCCCACTCCCCAGAGCTGTGGGCTAGTCCTCCCTCTCAGGTTTCCAAGTGGGCCAGGGAAACCCTCAGCAGGTGGATTCCTAAGCCGTGTAACTTGTTGCTTTACCGTGGTCAAGGTACTGTGAGCCTCAGCCTCTATCTGGCCATCCGTGAAATGAGGACGCTCATGTCTACCTCATACAGTGGTTCTAGGAGTTAAATGAGGAAATACCTGTAAGTCACTTAGCTCGGTGTCTATCAAGTGCCGAATACCTCAGTTAATGATGTGGGACAGCCTCCTGCTTCCCGGCACCGTGCCAAAGTCCTCTCCAGCTGCCCAGGCCTGAGGATCTGGGTGAAGAGCTTTCTTCTCTTTTGCTGAGGTCTTCTGTCCAGCACATGCCACTGTTTTCCTGGGGTTGGTGACAGGGACCACGTTTCTGTGTGTGCTTGTATCCTCCCACATCAGCTAAGTCTGGCATATGGCAGAGGCTGGATATAAGTTGGGAGGAGGTCTGAGCTACTAGTGCTCATATTCTGTTTTGTATTTTTAGTTTTCTTTTCTTATATTGGCAACTATTTCCTTGGCTGAAGGAAATACTGGAATCCACTTTTTTGGTGTTTGGCTCTGTACCAGAACCGTGTTGTACACATAGAAGCTGCACTGTCTCCAGCCATCATCATCATCATCATCATCATCATCATCATCATCTCCTGGGGAAGGAGACTCCATTAGCCTGGGAAAGAGATGAAGAAACCGAGGCTAGAACCAAAGTGATAGAAAATGAAAGATCAGTCAAACCAGGGCTCAAAAGCGGCCTTTCAGAGATGGGGAACAGAGTCGTTTCTCCAGAAAATTTCCCAGCTGGAAATCGACACACTCAGCAGTAGGGTTAAAGCTTCTGTATGCCCGTGCTGAGTAGCACATGAGACCATTGGCCTACATAAATGAATAAATCATTAGGTGTATGCATCGAGTAAATAGATGATCCCCACCCTCTAGGACTCGCAGGAGACAAAGCATAACCAGACAACTGTAACTCAATATGATAAAAGCACAGGGAGAACTTTAGGTGAATCCAAAGTAGAGGTAGCTCCCTTTGGAGGGCTGCTCAAAGGAGGACTATCGCAGGGATTCTGGCTACTCAGAAAGCAGCGCTAATGAGCACTGGCACTTCTCCTAGGGCACTTGCAGGGAGGATAGCAGGGTTTGCTTTGCGTTAAAGATACGTACACATGGTTTATTAAACAGTGACCTCGCCGAAACCGGTTTTGCTCAGTGGATAGAGCATCGGCCTGCTTACTGAAAGGTCCCGGGTTCGATTCCGGTCAAGAGCATGTACCTTGGTTGCAGGCACATCCCCAGTAGGGGGTGTGCAAGAGGCAGCTGGTTGATGTTTCTCTCGTTTCTAGCTCTCTATCTCTCTCCCTTCCTCTCTGTAAAATATCAATAAAATATATTTTAAAAAAACAACAAAACAGCGACCTCCATGAAGACAAGGAGCAGGTGCTGTCCCTTGCCCGGGGCCTGGCACATAGAGGGAACATCGTTAAGTGCTGGGTGAACGAATACTGTTAACAGATCAATAACAAATAACTCCTATTGAACTCACACCAGATTAAGGGTTAAGTGCTTTACCTGCATGTTATCTCTTTTATTTTGCACAACAGCTTGAGAAAACTTATGTTCTGGGCGGTTAATCAATTTGTCCAAGGTTACACAATAGGGGACAGAAAAAGGGCTCAGATGCATGTCCACCTAGCCCAAGTCTGTGTTCAGTGCACGGTGCGGCTCTCACCGGGGACACTGCGGACACTCAGTCTTCTTTCTAGTTAAAGATGACCCTTTTCTGCTCTGGGGCCTCTTGTACCTGGGCCTGGCGTCCCTGCCTCATCTTGCTTGAAGCAACTGTCTCCTTTCAGAACACTCGGAAGAAGAACGCCATTCCCCGTCAGAAGCTTTTCCTGTCAACAGCTTTTCTTTCCCTGCATGGAACTCATCGCAGGTATTTTCCAAAAAAAGAAAGCCAGGGGAATCACATTTCAGTCTGAATGTGGGAAGAAAACAAAGGCCACAACTTAGAGCTAAGTCTGAATGGCCTGGAGCCCCCCAGCCTCCCTCTCGCAGAGTGGTTTACACAGTCGCCAGTCTGCTCCCGGTGACAGGCATGGCATGTTTGTCTTTGTTGCAGAAAACACTTGCAAGCCGAGGGCTATCCACCCTGTGACATGCGAAGCATTTGGGAGAGAAGCAGAAGATAGGGGGACACATGAATAGGACCTTCCATTAGCCTACCAGGAAAGGGCAGGCCATGGGCCCCCGGTGGCTCTGGCCTGAGTGCCCGGGCAGCGCCCTCTGTCCACTCTCTTCGTCGTAAAGACACAGGCTGCACACTCTGGAGATGCAACAAACATGACTTCGGGGGGCTGGTGGGCAGTTGGAGGGCTCTCCATTGGCATCTAATGAGAGGCCGGGTTCTAATTAACTCCTGTGATGTGTTAATTTTTCAACCTGACATTTTCTGCTCTAATAGATTCTTGTAATGGTTCCTAAATTAAAGGCTGCATTTAAAGACTAGCGTTTAGGTTAAAATCCACCACCTAGGGGGGTGGGATGGGGGTGTAAACATCCTTTCCTTCATAAGGAAAACCTCTCATTTTGCAGTTTTTTTTGCTAACCCAATTAAGTGCTGAAGTAGTCACTCCAGAGCCTGCTTTTCATTTTCTGTGAAACAATCCAAACTAATCCATATTCAGTAGCTTCCAAGAAAAGTCTTATTCCAACCACTCACGAAGAAACCAGCTTCTTTGAATCTGGACAGAACATTTAGAACTCACAAAGAGCTGTCTTGATGGAAAATGCGAGCAAGTGGTTCATTATCAACCTGTTTAGTTTTTGAGGGGGAAATTCACTGGAACTAAAACCTCATAGGATTGGCAATTCACTGTGGAAAACAGAAGCATAGGGAGAAGTCATGCCACAACCTATTAGTTTATAGATAGTCAAGGTGCTACATCTTCTCCAGCACCCAAACTGGCTATAAAACAAGTACATTCAGGGTAAAGTGGAACCCTAACCCTAACCCTAATCCTTGCTTGAAGTGGAAGAATCAAAGGCCCCAAGCGGTTAAGTAACAACTCTTAAAGGGCAGAGCCAAACCTTCTTCTTATCTATTGCACTACTAGCCAGCGGAGAAGAATCCAGTCACCACAGAGCTCTTGCACGTCAAGGAATCAGAGCCCTGTTCCTCCTATCAAGTGTAAGACAGTACATAAGGCATTCTATCTGTTGGTGGGTAACAATGAACCTTTGCAGGAGACAAAAAAATAGTGCAAACACATCCACAACTTCATTTCATTTCAATATTTATCAGTCAAGCCACTGGCCAATGTTTAGTGATGGGTTATTATGGACATGTCACTAAGAGGTCTTTCCTGAACTCATGTTACATCCTCCTTTCAGTCACTCACTCCTTAGCTCTGCTTTATTTTCTTCACTAGAGGCCCGGTGCACGAATTTGTGCCTGGGTGGGGTCCCTCAGCCTGGCCAGCAATCAAGGCCTACTGGGGCGCCAGCTGGCTGCGGGGAGGGACCCTGGGAGGTTGGCTGTGGGAGCGCACTGAACACCAGGGTACAGCTCCTGCATTGAGTGTCTGCCTCTTGTGGTCAGTGCGCATCATTGTTCTGGTTGTTCTGGTAGTCCCAGTCATTTGGTTGTAATTGTTGCTTAGACACACACACACACACACACACACACACACACACACACGCACACACTTATTAGAGGCCCAGTGCACAAAATTCATGCATTTGGGGGTGCGGGTCCCCTCAGCCCAGCCTGCACTCTCTCCAATCCGAGATCCCTTCGGGATCAGGCCTAAACCAGTGGTTGGACATTCCTCTCACAATTTGGGACCACTGGCTCCTAACTGTTCACCTGCCTGCCTGCCTGATCATCCCCAACGGCCCTCCCTGCTGGCCTAGTTGCCCCAACTTTCCTCTGGCCAGCTTGGTTGCCCCTCACTACCCTCCCCATGGCCTGGTCGCCCCCACCTGCTTCCCTCTGCTGGCCTGGTCACCCCTAACTTCCCTCAGCTGCCAGTCTGGTCTCCCCTTACTGCCTCCCCTGCCAGCCGGGTCACTCCCATTTGCCCCCCTCTGCCTGCCTGGTTGGCCCTAACCCACCCCCCACCACTGGCCTGGTCAACTCTCACTGCCCCCTGCCATCTGGTCATCCCCAATGGCCCCCCTTCTGGCTTGGTTGCCTCCAACTGCTCTCCCCCCCCCCCTCCATTAGCCTGGTCGCCCCCATCTGCTCCCCCTGCCAGCCTGGTCACTCCATGCTGCCTGCTGTTCAGTCATTTGGTCATCCCTCACTAACCCCCCTGCTGGCCTTGTTGTCCCACGAAACATGTTGTTCGGTAGTTTATCTGGTTGTTTTGGTCATGATGGCCCCTGGCTTTTTATATATTGGGATAGATGGCACTCACAGATGTCTATAACTGGTTTGGTGATTTACTTGCTTATTTAATTTTCTCTTTCTCCCACCTGAAAGAATCTTCACAAGAATAGGGTCTTAGCGATCTTCTTCACTAAAATATACCTGGTGCATAGGGGATGCTCAATAAATATTTGTTAAATGAACAAACTTACATAATACCTGCTGTTGTTCTCCCTGTTTTACAGTTGAGGATACAGAGTCTCAGAAATATTAAGAAACTTGCCTCAGGTCCCACAGTAAATGGCAGAGTTGATATTCCAACACAGGTCCATCTGACTCCTCATCTTATGCTTTTGACCATTATGCATCCTACCGTAGCTGGCTCCAGTGCCACCACAGTATCTTCTGGGTATGAAGTGCCTTATAGGGTGTTGGAGCTGGAATCCGTGCTTATCAGCTAGTTCCTTGCTTAGTCATTAAAGTTAATCAGTTAACAGCTATGTATTTACTGAGTCTGTATAGTATGCACTGCTAAGTTAACTAAATTGCTCCCCCAATTGGGAAAGACATTAAGGACGACTCATTTATCACATCCTGAGAATTTCCAAATGCCTGCGTTTTTATGTGATCTTTCCTCAGTAGCTCTCAAATTTTCAGTTTTAAGAATTTGACTAGATTTTAAGCCTCCCTACCTTAGTTTTTTTTCCATGATCTCTTTGGCTTTAAGAATCCATACTAGGGTTTAATTTCTAGTCTAAAATGAGAAGAAAATGGCATATTTTAAGAAAACAATTTTCATATACATGCAAAAAAACAAAACAAAACAAAAACCAAGCAGCTGATAGCATCTGTTAGACTACAGAGACTGGAAAAGAACCTTCCAGATCATTATTACAGAACCTTACTCAAAAGCCAAGACCCAGAGGGTGGAGATGACTTATCTAAGATAAGCTTAGAACTAGATATTCTTTTTCTTCCCTCTAGGACTCTTTCCACCATATCACAATGTCTTCCTTCTACCCTCTTACCTGGGAAACAAGGGTTGCTGTCGGAACCAGGTTATGCTAAATAGCAGCAGACCCATTGATCATACCTGAGGCTTCAGATGCATATACAGGGAGTTAGGTCATAGATTTTCCTGTCTAACCAGGCCCTTTCTCTTACTCAATAATACCACCACACATTACCACTCTCATGCTAAGAATGACTAGACCTGCTCCACCTGCCAACCCCTCATCTACCTCAGCCATTCCATTCCTCCTTCCTCCTTGCCCAAACATTGTATTTCAGAAAAGCTGTATCAAATGACTTCCTAAATTTTGCTTCTGTGACTGCTATAGCTGCCATTGAGGAGTAAGCCAAAACATCCCTACTAATGAATTCTGAATTATAGCATCCCCATGAGGCTGGAGCGGTGGGAGTTATATGGCTCGGGGGATATAAGAACTGAAAAATAGTCTTAGAGACCAAGGAATCTATCTCATCATCTCATATGCAGATAAATGTAGGTATTGAGAGAAAAGGAAATGTTGACTATACACTTTGATAATGCTAGCAAGACACGAAATAAGGCTAGAAACCAGGCCTTCTGGCTTCGAAGATCAGTACTTATTGTATGTTGCTGAAGCCTTGGCAGAAGGGACGCAGTGAGCCCCAGAGAAAGGGTGTTAACCGATTAACAATGTCTTTTCAGCAAGAAAATCTGGGAATTCTGTTTCCTTTTTAGAATTAAGCCCCACCATAGTAACTCTCTTCAGGAAAAACAAAAGCAATAAATTAAAAAAAAAATCATCCTAGGACTTTTGTGATAATTAAAGAGATACATATATGGAGGTCCTTACCACTTGGCATGGAAAACCCTATTAATTTTTCTTCACCTGTTTGTTGTGGCATTGAATTAAACTTGCCTATATTGTAGTGCTGAAATCCAAGATTTCTCCACTTCTCATTCTACTGTTTGCTTGTGCTTTTTGTTTGTTTGTTTGGTGCCTTTTAGAACAGGTGAACTTTCTGGGCATAAATTTATCTTATCTATAATAATAAAAGGGTAATATACTAATTAGACCAGACGTCTTCTGGATATCATTCTGGACATCCTTCCTAATGAAGCCGGGGCTGGAGGGAAGCCAGCCCGGGTCCCAGGTGCCTGCTGGTGGTCAGAGGAGGGGAACCCAGGTCCCAGGTGCCGGAGGGAAGCTGGTGCTGGCAGCGGGAGAAAGGAAGGCCTACGCTTGCACAAATTTTTGTGCATCGGGCCTTTAGTCCTATATAATAAAAGGCTAATATGCAAGTAGATCGAACAGCAGAACAGCCGGTCACTATGACATGCACTGACCACCAGGGGGCAGTCACTCAATGCAGGAACTGCTCCCTAGTGGTCAGTGCACTCCCACAGTGGGAGGACTGCTTAGCTAGAAGCCAGGCTCAGAGCAGGCTGAATTTGTGCATCAGGCCTCTAGTATTCTATATGAATAGTGCCCTCTGGAGCCCTACAATACGTATCTCTTTATATTATGGTAGGGCAGCAAATAATAGCTAAAGTGCTTTATCCATGTTAATATGATACTATCAAAGGTAAGGACTATTCTTATGTCTATTTGTCAGTGACAGAAAAGAAGATTTGAAGATAGATCAGAGCAAGCAAATTAAGCCAGAGAGATCTGATTAGAAACTCTAACTTGACAGTTTACTAGCTCTGTGATGCTGACCAACTCTAACTTTCTGAGCTTCATTGTCTATATCTTTAACATGGGAATAATAGAAATAATGGCAGACACTGTTGGTTATTTAGCCAGTAGCCTCCCCATACCCTACTTGCCCAATCCCAACCTTTCTTTCTTTCTAAAAATAATATGTCAATATCATATGCTTCAAAAGATGAGCTCTTTCATAGTTCTAGAGCATGGGGATGAATCTCTTCCCTTGCAAGTGATTGGTTTAGGAATGGGCATATAACATAATTATAGCCAAGAGATGAAGTAGAAATGGAGCATAGGTTTGAAGTGCTCATCTTTTGGGACACTTTCCTTAAGATTTGCTTTTTCTTACTTTAGCTTTTGGATGTTATAACTGAAACTGCTTTCTTGATACCAAAAACAGTATAGGCCAAATGCTGAAAATGAATATAGGGTTAATTTTTTCCTTAATTTTTAAAATTAAGAGAGAGAGAGAGAGAGAGAGAGAGAGAGAGAGAGAGAGAGAGAGATGTTTCTAGATTGATCTATTCTTGTTCATCAAATTATGTTGATCATTGTATCCCACATGAGTGAGATCATGTGATATTTATCTTTCTTCTACTGACTTTTTCGCTTAGCATAATGTTCTCCAGTTCCATCCATGTTTTTGTGAATGTTAAAAGTTCCTTCTTTTTATATAGAGGCATAGTATTCCATTATGTAGATATACCAATGGAATACTATGGAGTTTTTTAATCCACTCATCTGCTGATGGTCACTTAGGCTGTTTCCAAATCTTAGCTATGAACATAGGGGTGTATATATCCTTTCTGATTGGTGTTTCTGGATTCTTGAGATATAGTCCTAGGAGTGGGATTACTGGGTCAAATGGGAGTTCCATTTTTAACTTTTTGAGGAAACTCCATACTGTCTTCCACAGTGGCTGCACCAGTCTGCATTCCCACTAGCAGTGCAGGAGGGTTCCTTTTTCTCTACATCCTCGCTAGCACTTGTCATTTGTTGATTTGTTGATGATAACCATTCTGACAGGTGTGAGGTGGTATCTCATTGTCGTTTTGATTTGCATCTCTTGGATGATTAGTGACTTGAGCATGTTTTCATATGTCTCTTGGCCTTCTGTATGTCCTCTTTTGAAAAGTGTCTATTTATATCCTTTGATCATTTTTTTGATTGGATTGTTTATCTTCCTTTTGTTAAATTATATGAATTATCTTTAAATTTTGGAGATTAAGCCCTTATAAGAAATATCATTGGCAAATATATTCTCCCATGCAATGGGGTGTAAGCCACTTTTAATTGGGTTTTCTATTTCTTGCACCTGAAGGTATCATAACTGACCCAGAAATCAAGCAAATAGGCTTATAAAAATTTACTGGTAGTCAGTAAATATTAGTTCTCTTCTTAGCATCATAGAGCAAGACTCTCTCTTTAATGATAATCCCTTAAATAGTTTAGTCCTTTGTCACAGAATGCTTTCATAGGCATTTTTCTACTACACTATGAATTTCTTGAAGATTGAGACCACATTTAATTAATTTCTAGCTCAACAGGTGTTGAATGTATCTTAGACTATATCTATCTTTTTAACAGATTTCTTCTTCATTGATGCTCACTTGGAAGTGATTATCTAGGAACTGGATAAAGTGAACTTGACACAACTCTAGATGTGTACCTCATGTATAGTTGGTAATCGGACACCTTAATTTGGTTCTTTACTTGGCAAACCTTATATTGAGAATGATGTGGTTATATAGGATGTACTATTATCTAGGGCCTTTGCTATATTGAAGGCATCATTAACTAAATAATTAACCTATCTTGTGAACATTCCCTGACAGGATTGCTACCAAGGACAGAATTAGGCTGCTCGGAAGGGCATGGGTAACCTAGGGCTCTAAGAAGAGCAATAGAAAGTGCCAGATGTGATTCTAAAAAGGAAACAAGAATTTTAAGGATAGCTATCGCCTAGCTGCCTCTGCCTGCTGGAGGATATGGTCTTCTCTATACTACAGATCAGAACCAAGAAAGGGAGAGAGGAGGATCCCTATGAGACATCATTCCGTGTATATATTGGGAGAACGGGGTGTGGAGTGGAAGGAGGTTATCAAGGGAAAGGAAGTCTATGGCTCTTTGCAGCTTTGAGCTTTTTCCAAGAGGAAGAGCCTTTTTAAGGAACACTCAACACTTAACCATGAGTCCCAAGTAGTCTTTGTGAATGAAGGGAACCCTCGACCAACAAACCCTTCTTTATGGGTTTTCCCCAGCAAGCATGTGAGGAAGTGATGAATATTATTTCAACAGCCATTCCCTCATTTAACCCCTACCGATTTCAGAATACGGAAGGCCAGGTGTATATAGTTTAGGATATGCATTTGGCATCTAGTACCCCCAAGAAATGGTGTCAGTAGTTTTTCAGATCCTGCCTTAAGTATTACTGATTAGGAACTTTTGAGCTGGGCAACATATTTTGAGGAGAGACCTGCCAGCTAATTACTTTGATAGGCTTTATCTGTGAAGGTAGGTCATGTGGGAGGGAGAGTTAGGTCTAGAGCAGTGTTTCCCAAACTTCTCTTATGATGAGAATCGCCTGGTGGAGTTGTTAAAATACAGATTCCTGAATCCCAACTAAGAAGTGCTAAACTAGAATTTTTGGGAACATATAGGTAAAATTGTATACTTAACTAGTAGGAAGTCCTCACTATGGTTCCCTATGTCCACAAGAGGGACCTTTACCCTGAACAAAAGGGCATGCACAATGTCAGGGCTGCTTCTAACCCATGTTCTGTGAGAATTAGTAAAATTATCCCCTCTAGGGGGACACTGACCACAGGGTTCTTGGTTAGGTGAGAAAAGTAGAGCTGTATTTCAGCCCCACTTGCTCAGAGTGGGGTGCCTTTGTATACGGTACAATCTACTCAACCATACGGGATGGCATTACATTATATTCAGCCTCCCATTGGTTTTCACCAAGTGAGGATCATAGTAATCTGAGGATTAATAAAAAAAAAATTAATATGTTTTTTGGGGGGTCCCCAGTAGAACCCTAACTAAATAGCATTCTTTTTCTGATTGGGTTCAAAACAAACAAACGAATGAATGAATGAATGAATGAATGAATATACATATAAATAAGCTAGCCAAAAATATTACCTTAATTATTGACAGAGGCTGGACTGACCAGTAGATGCTACAGCTCTTTATTCACTGACTATTCAGATACTGAATAGACACTATTTTTGAAAGACCCACACAAAACACCTTTGGGAAGTAAATATTATGATCCCTATTTTGTAAATAAGGAAACTGAGTTTGTACTATGTTGGAGGAGAATTCAGACCCAGGCCTGAGTAGACCCATAGCTCCCCCCCATCTTCTTACATGGCACCGTGACTTCTGGAGACCCAGCTGGAACTTCCACAACCAGAACCTAATGAAATCAACCAGCAATTCTTAGGAGATTTCCAAAATTGTCCTCTGGCAGAGCTTTTTCCTTTCCCCAGGGTTCTCCTTTGGCACGAGCTAAAAAGGCCTGGCTCCTCCAGCTGATGTAGAAATGTGTAAAGCCTCAAGTCCTCCAATTCCAGGTTATTTTTCATTGCCCCTGGGAGCATTAGGTCTAATGCCAGCACGGATGTACTATTTTGAAGCTAAATGCATTTCTCAGAAGACTCAGGCATGGTGCCATTTCAAGGTTCTATTTTATATCATCACCCAGGTCTTTGGGCCACGGTGCAATGTTGCTGCCCAAGTTGCTTTGTCCAGTGTTTGCCTCCCAAGCATGTTGGGGAGACGACATTCACAAACCCCCACATTCAAGGGCTGCTTTGCTCTCATGGCTTTCCTCATTCCAAGGCTACATTTTTTCCGTCTTAGGTCAGGGTCCTTAGAAGCAGAGCCTGAGATGAGTTGTGTTTAAGAGACGTATTGAGTGTTTTCAAGGAGAAAGAGAACAAGAGAAACAAGGTAGAACAGGGAAAAGGGCCTAAACAAGGTTTTGGCTTCAGCCGGAGCCTGGCTTCGGCTAGATCCCCTGGGGAGCTCTGGAGCACAAATTGCACCACAGGGTTAGTCTTGCCTTAAGATTAGGAGGACTGGCCTTTTGTACTCACCCCACCCCATACGCCACTGGCTGTGGAAGCCACATGCATATGCATGTAGCCTCCTGGTCAAGGTGGCTTTCTCTTAGCAATGGGCAATTCTCCAGAGAAGGGTGTAGTTGTATTAACCAACTCTCCCAATAGCTCCAGAGACTGTCTGGGTGCCCTGGCTGGTAAAAAGGGACCTGGACAGGGTACCGTCATCGGTTCTGAATCCTAAAACATAAAAACCACTTGGCTCTGAGTGTTGGTTCTTTAATCTCAGAGATCCCAAAGATTATGCCTCACTGTATATTCCTTTTTGCACATTTCATTGGTGAGTAAGCCAAGGTAAAAATCACAGAGCAGAATGGTCCTACATTGTCAAGTAGCTGTGACTAAAGATGATGTTAAGGCAGCATTCGCCTATTTCAACATTCAGCCCGCCTGCTGAGATACCTAACTCCGACAGCTACAGCATAAATTTCATTTTCTATTCATGTTCATGACCAACAATACTGCACAGTTCAATCTTACAGTGTGACCAATAGGTGGCACCAGAAACACCCACACTTTAGTCTAACAAATTTAGGCCTTATATATGTATTTGCTAAGATTTAAATGCTTCTCTACTGAGATTATTTTCGTGTTGAAAGGCACTCAGAGCTTTAAATCCAATTCCAAACTTGGTCATTTACAGTTCCTCGTTTGCTATTTGACCTCATTCTTGTAGGGTTATTTGAGTATATGTATATAAAAAAAAATAGGGTGATAGGGCCAGTGAATTCAGAAAGAAAACATCTATTCATTAGCAAAAGGAAGGAAAAAAGGCCGGAGTCCTGCATCCTTTTCCTTCAAGGTCTCTTGAGTGTATAAATGCCGAAGATTATTAGGAAATATTTGAATAACAGGATAAAAAGTCAAGGATACTGCTCCAAAACATGAACTTTATTCCCCGCTGAAAACAGACTTGGATGGCAACCAAGCTGTTCAAGTGTTGCCCTGGCCAATATCTGACCACAGGGCTCCACTCCGGGAAAGGTCTCTGAGTCCAATGTTCACCATTTTCAAGTTGGTTTCTTTTGAACTTTGTACTTTATTGTTGGTGAAGGGAAGTAAAGAGGGAGGGGTGCTGCATCTTCCAATTTTTTTTTTTTCAACAATCAAGCATTGCACTCTTTTCCTACATCTGGTTATTCCAAGGAGCAGAATGGCTTAAGCAGACAAAACACTGAACTGAGAATCCGGCCATTGTCATTATTTGATTCTCCAAGTAAAGCTGTATGGTTTTATTGACAAGTGTCACCCCAATAGATTCAATAAAAATAGTTTTGTGTTTTGTTTTTTTTTTAACAATGGGGATACTGATTCTTAGAAATATCATTTAGGTCTAGCCAGGACCTCAATCCAGTTTCTCTGACTCCAAGGCCAAGTTAAATCTAGATATTCCATGAGCTCACCATTCAAACTGAGACAAATCATCTCACCTCACTGGACTTCAGTTTTATTTATAATGTGAGAGTCTGGACTGCAGGGCCCCAGGACACCTTCCAGTTAGAAACCGCCAGGTTCTGAATAGTACGTGTGGAGTGCAGTGTCTTGTGTACTGATAGGGACGGGAGGTGTGGTTTGGCCCATAGTCAGTAGGAAGGGAGGGTAAAGCTCACTTTGATAGTGTTCCAAAGTGGAAGGTGACACGGCTATTATACAATGCGTTCAACAGTCTGCTTCTTGTGTTGGGGGGCAGGGGGGTGGGGGTGGGGAGAGTAAATACCGGGTCCTGATTAGCCTTTCCTATACCTGTCGTCAGCTTATTATGCTGTAAACATTGGGCCTCTGGGAGCTTTCCTTTCCCAATGAAACGGGCCTGGCATTTGGAATTCCTCCTTCCATGGCATCCTCTTCTGCCTTGCATGCCGCAAATTATTTTCACTGCCCTTCTCTGAACCTTTACTATTTCTGCTCTGCCTTTTGGACAGCAAGGCTGATTAAATGGGGATTTTTAAAAAGCTTTCTTACATAAAAGATAGAGGCAGCAGGACTCTTCAAGGATACATGTGGATTCCTTCCCCAAACGTATCTCCATAATGTGAATGGGAAAAGTCAAGAGAGAGGAAGAAAAAGAAACTAGCCTTCATTGAGTGCCCAAGTGTGCCAGGCTGTCTGCTAAGTCCATTGGAGATATATATATATATATATATATATATATATATATATATATATATAATGGTATATGCTTTCTTTATTGTCCTATATATATATATATATATATATATATATATATATATATATATAAATTTTAGTTTTAGTATTATTTTTATTTCTTTTTTAAATACTTTATTGTTGTAAGTTTTACATATGTTTCTTTCCCCCATGACCTTCCCTGCTCCGGCCCCCAGCACATGCCCCAACCCCTATTGTCTGTGCCCATTGGTCATGCTTATATGAATGGATGTAAGTCCTTTGGTTGATCTCTTTCCCCACCTCTCCTCACCCTCCCCACCACTCGATATCTTATCTCTCTTCATCCTCTCGGATCGGGGGCAGTGTTGTATATAGTGAGAGATCTGGCCTCTGACACTGCTCACCATGCAACTCAGGGTAATCTATGTAACCTTAGGCTTCCTTAGTGAGACAGTGTACACAGATACTCAGTATTAGCTCAGAGTTAGCGCTCAGTGAATGTTAGCCACTGTCATTGCTATTACCTCCAAGGGCAGGTCTTACCTAGTTCACACCAGATGAAAAAAACGTAAGAAATTAAGTAAAAGATTTTCAAACTCATATTGATCTGACACTGTAATGGATATCTGTTGTTTGTTTTCCCAGCACCCACTCTTTCCCCAGGGAAACCATTCTACCCTCCCCCCGAACCCCCAACAATATGCTAGGACAGACCCTATAGCAGGCAAAGATTGAACTCCAGCTAGGCAGCCTGATTCAAATCTCAGATCTTATTAGCTGTATAACTTTGCACAGACTCCTTAAACTTTCTGAGCCTTAGTTACTTTGTCTATCAAATGGGGATTATAAAAGTTTCTGCAAAGGTTAAATAAACCAATACAAATAAAGTACAGCAGTGCCTGACACCATGAGTATTCATCAAGTGTAAAGTGTTATTCTTTTTACCTTACCCCTTTCCTGGCTACAGGGTTGGACATATGACTCAGTTTGGCCAATCAGAGTGTCCTATCTTCTTCTTTACCATGATTGGTCTAGGGTAGGGCCAGCAAAATTTCCCTGTGAAGAGCAGATAGCAGTATTTTAGGTTTTGTGGGCTATATAGTCCCTGTCACCATTACCCAATTCTACCTTTGTAGCAGAAAACAGACATAGTCAATACAAAAAGGAATGGGTGTGGTGTGTACTCTAAAAGAGAAATTTATGGGCACTGAAATTTGAACTTCATGTAATTTTAAAGTGTTACAAAATACTATCCTCCTTTGGTTCTTTTTCCCCCTCAACCATTTAAAAATGACACAACCATTTTATTAGCTTGTGTACTGTGAAAAGCAGGAGGTGTCGCTGGATTTGGCCTGTGGGTGGTAGTTTGTTGCTTGATGGTTTGTTGACTCCTGGTCTAAAGGATGAGCATGTGACCCACAAAGGGTCCAAGTCCTGCTATGAGATAGAATTCATGGACACTGGGAGACAGTGTGTGCCTCTTCCTCTGGGTCATGATTCCCGTGTCTGTCTTCCTTCCCACATAGAGAGATACTGTCTGTGGCAGGAAAGAATGAAGTCAACAGTAAAAAGAACCAGAGCAAAGCAAAGCCAGTTGAGAGACTGAGAAAGAGAAACAGAGCCCTGAAAACTTCATTTGAGTCTCTAGGATCTAGTCATGCCTACTAGCTCCATGAGCAAATACAGTCCTTTTTTTTTGAAAAATGATTTGAGTCAGTTTGGTCACCTACCATGAAAGAATTTTGATAGAGATTTACTGGACTCATTTCCTTACATTATGTAATATTGCCATACAAAATTATCATTATTATTATTTAAAATAATATTTTATTGATTTCAGAAAGGAGGGACGAGGTGGGGGAAGAGAGAGAGAGAGAGAGAAACATCAATGATAGGAGAGAATCATTGATTAGCTGCCTCTTGCATGCCCCACACTGAAGATCGAACCCACAACCTGGGTATATGCCCTGATCAGGAATCAAACCTGACTTCCTGATTCATAGGTCGACACCCAACCACTGAGCCATGCCAGCCAGGCTCACCTTGCAAAATTATTAAGAAAATTTTGTATTTTCTACTGTATTGTGTATTGTGTATTTACACTGGGGCCAGGAAGTTTGGTAATAGCTTTCACAAAAGATCTCTCATTTACTTCTTACATCAACCCTCTGAGGTTGGCATTATTTTCCTCAAGCACAGAGATACATTTGATGCCAGTAGACTGCTTGCGTGGCTCCAATGTCGGTGGCAGATTGGAGCAGCTTGAAAGAATTTTTAAGGAGGTGGGGAATGAACTGCACAGGTCTCCTTTCTGTCCACCATACTCGACAAGGAAGAGTAAATTCTGTCAGGGCACGCTTAATCCCTTTTCTGGGAAAGTGAGCATGTACTGATTAGGAATTCCCAGTGTTCCCTCTGGCCATTCTGGGCAGCGGGGTGTGGCAGTTTCTTGCCCAGCTGCCCAGCAGAGAGTGGACAAGCAGCTGAAATACGCTGATGAACAGCTTGGGTTAATCCAGGCTGCAGTTTGCAACTCCCTTGCAGGACCCATCCAGGATTTCCTTTAGAAGTATCACTTCACAGCAGCTGGCTGGCTTGACTTTGCCAACCGTTTGACCTCTGGCTCCACAGGGGGATTCAGCAGGTAGATGTTGGCCAGTAGGAGTAGGCACACCCTGAGCTCCTTAGGACAGAACAGAAAGGCTTGCACAAACAGGGTTTGTATGACGGAGCCAGCAAAAATGATCCTCCACATCCATTAACCCTCACCCTGATACATCAAGCCCTCCGAGTTTGGGATTGAAGACAAAGAACTCCTGTATCAATAGTTTGAGGCTTGAACCCCTCCTTAGGCTCTGGAAGTCAGAAGGTAGAGAATTTTGTTATTTTATGTTTACCTGACAATTCAGTAAAGTAGCAGGTACAAAAGTAATATATATTTTTTTATTACCTAACTCATACTTGGCCCTGAGCAAGGCACAAAGAATATTTGAGTGGATAAGTAGATGAGTCCTAGCGTCTGCTTTCATAAGGCAGGAAATGGCTGAGAGGACACTACCTTGATGAGTTCCTCTCTTTGTTTATGTTCTTTCTGGAACTCTTAGAAGTCACACGATCTCTTATGGACATCTACACTACCCTTTAGCGCAATGGAGAATAGAAAGTTACCTCATTTTATTTATTTGAGTGATTTTCCTAGGTACACCCTAGTGGCCTGAAAGAGTTCATGCATCCATGGATGAAAAAGGGGCCACATAATAAATCTGACAAGCTTAGGGGAGGAACACTATGGCTATATGGAGTCTTTTGTGGTTCCATATAAATTCTGGAATGATTTGTTCTAGTCTTGTAAAAATGCCATTGGAATTTTGATAAGGATTATCAAATTAAATCTATAGATTTCTTTGGGTGGTATGGACATTTTAATGATATTAATGTTTTCTATCCATGAGCATGGTATATGCTTTCTTTACTGTCCTATAATTTTCTGAGTACAGGTCTTCTACCTCTTTGGTTAAATTTATTCCTAGGTGTGTGTGTGTGGTTTTTTAAAAAAAATATTTTTATTGATTTTTCACAGACAGGAAGGGAGAGGGACAGAGACATAGGCCTCCTGCACACCCCCCACTGGGGATGTGCTCGCAACCAAGGTATATGCTCTTGACCGGAACCGAACCTGGGACCTTTCAATCCGCAGGCTGTAGCTCTATCCACTGAGCCAAACCGGTTTCGGCTAGGTGTGTCTTTTAAATGTAATTGTAAATGGGATTGCTTTCTTAATTTCTCTTTATGATAGTTCGTTATTATATAAAAAATGCAACTGATTTCTAAATATTACTTTTGTACCTGCTACTTTACTGAATTCATTTATTAGTCTGACAGTATTTTTGGTTGAATTTTTATGGTTCTCTTTATATAGAGAGTATCATGTAATCTGCAACTTATAACAGTCTTACTTCTTCCATTTCAATTTGAATGCCCTTTACTTCTTCCTCCCTCCCTCCTTCCTTTCCTCCCCCTCTTCTTCCTTTCTTCCTTTTTTTCTTTCATCTGATTGCTGTGGCCAAGACTTCCAAACTACATTGAATAAGAGTGATGAAAGTGGACAGTGTTGTCTCATTCCTAATGTTAAGGAAAACATTTTTAGCTCTTTCCTATTGAATATGGTGTTAACTGTGGGTTTGTCATATATAGCCTTTATTATGTTCATTTATGTTCCCTCTGTTCCCACTTTGATGAGACTTTTTATCATAAGGATGCTGGGTTTTGTCAAGTGTTTTTTTCTGTATCTATTGATTAGATCAGATTATTTTTATCTTTCATTTTGTTTATGTCGTGTATCACAGTTAATTGATTTGTGTATATTGAATCAGCTTTGCATCCCAGGAATAAACCCCACTTGATCGATCATGGTATTCGATCTTTTTAATGTATTGCTGAATTAAGTTTGCTAATATTTTTCATCTATGTTCATCAAGAATATATGTCTTTAATCCCTCCCATCCCCCCTTGTTTTTGTAATGTTTTTGGTTTTGAAATCAAGGTAGTGCTGGGCTTGTAAAATGAGCTTGGGAAATCTTTGGTAAAATTCACCTGTGAAGCTATCTAGCCCAGGACTTTTGTTTGTTGGGAATTTTTGATTATTGATTTGATTTTGTTAGTAGTAATTGGTCTGTTTAGATTTTATATGTTTTTCTTGATTCAGTCTTAGAAGATTGTATGTTTCTACGAATGTATGCATGTCTTCCAGATTGTCCAATTTGTTCATAGTATTTTTTTATAATCCTTTGTATTTCTATGGTTTCAGTTATGATTTCTCCTCTTTCATTTCTGAAATGAAATTTATTTCATTATTTATTTGGATTCTCTCTCTTTTTTCTTGATGAGTCTGGCTATATGTTTATCAATTTTGTTTATCTTTTCAAAGAACCAGCTTTGCCTTCATTGATCTTTTGTGTGGTTTTTTTTTTTTTAGACTCTATTTTTGCTTATTTCCGCTCTGATCTTTATTATTTTCTTCCTTCTACTCACTTTGGCTTTGTTTGCCATTATGTTTTTAGATCCTTAAGGTATAAAGTAAGATGTTTATTTGATATTTTTCTTATTTCTTAGGAAGGCCTCTATTACTATGAATTTTCCTCTTAGGACTGCTTTCACTATGTTCTATAGATTTTGGGTCATTGTGTTTTCATTTTCATTTGTCTTGAAGTATCTTTTTATTTCTCCCTTAATCTCATTGCTGACCCATTCATTTTTTTTTTTACCATCTTATTTAGCCTTCATGTACTTGTATGTTTCCTAGTATTTTTCTTATAATTGATTCCTACTTTTATATCATTGTGGTCATATCATTGATATGATCTCAGTCTTCTTAAATTTATTGAGACTTATTTTGTGGCTTAACATGTGGTCTATCCTGAAAAATGTTTCACTTGAAAAGAACGTATATTCTGCTGCTTTGAAATGAAATTCTCTAAAAATATCAATTAAATATATCTGGTCTAATGCGTCATTTAAGGCTGATGTTTCCTTGTTGCCTCTTGCTTGGGTATTAAAGTCCCCTGTTTTGACTGCATTATTATAAATCTTTCTCTTTATATTTGTCAATATTTACTTTACATGTTTATATATGCCTATGTTGGGTATATAAATGTTCATAAGTGTTATTATATCCTCTTGTTGAATTGGTCCCTTTACCATAATGAAATGTTCTTCAGTGATTTTTTTCAAATAGGTTCTCAATTTCTTTTTTAAAAAATTTGCTTTTATTGATTTCAGAGAGGAAGGGAGTAGGAGATCAAGCCCACTACCCAGGCATGTATCCTTGACTGGAATTAAACATGGGATCCTTCAGTCCACAGACCAATGCTCTATCCACTGAGCCAAACTGCCTAGGGTGGTTCTCAATTTCTTGTTCAGTCTCTTCTCCTTCTAGAACCCCAATGGTGTGGTTGTTGTTATGCTTGATGTTGTCCCAGAGGTCCATAACAATCCTAATTTTTTTTTCTTTTTTCTGTTCTGATGGGTGTTTTCTGCTCCCTGTCTGCCAAATCACTGATTTGATCCTCTGCTTCATCTAAATCTTCTTTTAGTTCCTTCTAGTGTATTCTTGTTTTTAGTTAATTTATTCTTCTTTTCTGACTGGTTCTTTTTCATGGTTTCTATGTCCTTTTTATGTTTACTATCTCTTTGTTGAAGCTCTCACTAAGTTCATCTATTCTTCCTCTAAATCCATTAAACATTCTTATAACCAGAGTTTCAAACTCTGTATCTAGTAGATTGTTTTCCCTTTTCATTTAGTTGGTATTTTTGTTTGTTAGTTTGTGTTTTGTTTTGTTTTTTTTGTAAGTTTCCTCCTGTACTTTCATTTGAGGCATGCTTTTTTGTCTCCTCATTTTGGCTGCTTCTCTGTGTTTGTTTCTCTATATTAGGTATATCTGCTATGTCTCCCAGTCTTGGCAGGGTGGCTGTATGTGGTCTTGTGGGCTCCAGTGCTGTCTTCCTGAACCAGGTGCTCCAAGAGTGTCCCTTCATGGGTTGTGTGTACCCTCCTGGGGGCACATCAGTAGGTAGGGTTAAACCTCAGGCTGACTGGCTGTGAGGATTGGCCACAGCCATACTATATGAGCTACTGTATGGAGACTAACCCCATTAAGCGGGTTTTGCTCCAGCAGGGCTCTGTGCCTGCCGACGCCACCCTTTAGGTGTGCCATTTGTGGAACTAACCCGAAGCATGGGCCGAGAGCAACCACCTGCAAGGTACAGCCACCAAGAAGAGTCCTGGTGTGTGGGTCCCAGGGAGTCACCATGGTGGGTCTAGTGGCGTCCACTAGGTTAATGCAGACTCATGTTTGGTGCCTCTGCTGGGTCTGGGGCTAATCATTAAGAGGCAAATAGCAAACTGAGGCCAGCTGCCACCTGCCTGGGGCCTGTGAACCCGAGAGCCTTTAGTAAAGTCAGCTGTCCAGGCCAAGGCTGGCCACTAGCTGCTGAAAGCTCATATAGACATTTTTTTTTTTTTTTTTTTTTTTTTTTGCTGAACCTTAACCAAGCTGAAATCAAGTGCTAGGTGCTAAATATTTTAAACAGAGACTTCTAGAAGAAAAGTATTTAAAGTGGAGAAGGAGGGCCAAGTAGGGAAAAATGTCCAAAAAGGTGAAAAACTGGAGCTTGGCTATTTCCTGCCTAACAGGCAGGCTGTGAACTCAGTTCCCTCTTGCTTATTCTTAGGGCAAGGCTGAGTTATCAAGCTATAAATTCTACCAGTGTAAGTGTGAAGAATGTGGAGATTAATGTGGGGAAGTCTTCATTTCAGCAGAAGGGGCACAATAGTGGCCAGCTGGAGATGGAAGACAGAACACATCCCAAGTGTGAGCCAGCGGAGATTTGAAATTAGAATCAGGGCTCAACCTATGTTTAGGCTTTAAGATTCTGATTGTAAGTGGATATGGCTGGCGGGTTATTGGAGGAAATTTTGTAGAGACCTGATGTGACACCGCATTGATTTGCCAAGATAGATTATTGGCAATATTTATCAGATCATTTCAGTCAATATATCTTCTTGGCAAGGAGAAGCATTTGTGTAGGGATCTGGTGACCTGGAGAGGAAGGGTGAAAGAAGAGGACAGCTCTGCAAAGGTGAGCTGCAGGAGGTCAGCTGATGCCTAGAGAGCCCAACTGGCTTTGCCATCAAAGGCAGCTTGATGGAGACGGGTTGTCTAAACAACTTGCCAAATTTCCAGTGGGTTATGGATGACACCCTCCATTGGAACTCGTGGCCTGGGATCCAGGCCTGGAGCTGACTTTGGAACTTATTGTAGAGGATCATTTTTATTGGGAAGTGTGGTTTGGAATGTAAAACTGTTGAGGACTCTGACTATCTTTGAACATCAATGTTTGCTGGCATAAACAAAGGTTCTCTGGGTTCTTGGATATTTAACAACACCCTATTTCCTCACGATGGTTAGACTACATATAAACAATGACTGTGTGGGAACTAAGAATTCAAGGATGATGACCCTCTTAAGGTATGCTTTCAGTGTAAGAATTTAAAACTACATTCTCTTGCCCTAACTGCTTTGGCTCAGTGGATAGAGCATCAGCATGTGAACTGAAAGGTCCCAGATTTGATTCTGATAAAAGGCATGTACCTTGGTTGTGAGCATATACCCAGTGGGGGGTGTGCAGGAGGCAGCTGATCGATGTTTCTCTCTCATCGATGTTTCTGACTCTCTATCCCTCTCCCTTCCTTTCTATAAAATATATATATATTTTAAATTAAATAAAACTATATTCTCTTAATAAAATATCACCCAAAGTGCCAAGACCGGTTTGGCTCAGCTGATAGAGCATCGGCCTGCGGACTGAAAGGTCCCAGGTTCGATTCCAGTCAAGGACATGTACCTTGGTTACGGGCACATCCCCAGTAGAGGATGTGCATCGATGTTTCTCTCTCATCGATGTTTCTGACTCTCTATCCCTCTCTCTTTTCCTCTCTATAAAAAAATCAATAAAATATATATATTTAAAAATCACCCAAAGTAATAATATTTTTCTGTATTATCTTAATGGCCAGAACATGGGAACTCTGTACTAACTCTACCATTAATGTCTGAAGTTGGGCAACCCATTTAACCTCTGTGTGCCACTTTCCTTCCCTTTAACCTGAAGGTAATGGTACCTTCTATTCTTCCCACAGAGGTTCTTATTAAAGTGAAATAAGATAGCAAGAGACCAGGTACTTATGAGAAGTTATTCAATTGCATTACATGAAAAAGGGTTGAGAATTTGGTTTTAAATCCCAATTCTATGATTCACCACCTGTATAATCTTGGGTATGATTCCTAACTTGTTTGTGCCTCACTCTTCTGATTTCTAACTACCTCTCTCAAAAAGTTGTAAAGACTGGCCCAGCCAAAATGACTCAGCTGGTTAAGCATCATCTTGTGCACTGAAAGGTTGCAGGTTTGATTCCCGGCCAGGACACATATCTGGGTTGAAGGTTTGATCCCTGGTTGGCGCATGTACCAACTGCGCCAACTGATTAATGTTTCTTTCTCTCTCTTTCTCTCCTCTTCCTCTTCTTCTCTTTAAGCATGTCCTCAGGTGAGGATTAAAAAAAGTTGTGAAGACTGAATAATTATGAAAAGCATCTTGCTTATAGATGGGGTGATACATTATATGCATATGGTTATGACTCTTATCAAGCAAGAAATACATGCTAAGTTTAGACTAGTACTTTACCTGGTAATGATAAATGCTAATTATTATCATTAATGTTTCTACCAGATACGGGAGAAAAAAAAACACACTTCCAGGAAGAATTTTTCTTGTTTCTCTAAAGAATGGTTGAGTAAAAGAGAAATCCATTCAATCCATGCAAAACCACCTGGGCTTTATTGGATCTAGAACTTCATCCACCGCTTTCGGAAATCCTGTTTCACAAGAGTTTTCATTTTACTCAAATAGGAACAATGGAGGGACTGAAACCACTAACAGCATTAATGCACAGGCAAAATCCAAACTGGGGATAGGCCTTGGCCATGATTCCTCAGCAATAACTTCGTAGCAACCACAGCCCCACAAAAATAATGTTCTGCCAGAAGCCGCAAAGCCAGGGTGGTGTCCTGCCACCAACTCACCACAAGAGATTGTATCAAAAACAGTGGGGAAGAAGGAGCCCACATTTTAAAAAATTACAGGACAAAGAAATGCAAGTCCAAAGTATTCATAGGCAGAATGTATAATAACATTCATGCTTGAGAGACCTAACTGCACTAGGACGCTTTAGCTAGTAAAAACTTACGACAGGGTAAGAAAATTGGGTAAGCTTGCTAGAAAGCTAATAAAACACCTAGATATTTATTTTTCTAGCCCAAGGACCTAATAGTTACATCAAATTATTTTCTGCTCATTACATCTTTTGGGAAGCAGTTCTATTTGTGTGTTTAATGAGTTTCTGAAAATGTATATGAAAAGTTTAATATATAAAAAGCAAGCAATAGCCTTACATGTTATGTGAAGAATTTTATCCCCAAGAGCTAAAAAAAAATTATAAAGTCCCTAGTAGATGTTATAAATGTTTTAATCTTGGGTTAAAAATAGAAACCTTAATGTTACATGACATATACATGAGTATTGAAATTTTTGGAAACCTAGTTAAACATTAAATACAAATATTTATTTTTTTTAAATATAAATTTATTAATTTCAGAGAGGAAGGGAAAGAGAGAGAGAGATAGAAACATCAGTGATGAGAGAGAATCATTGATCAGCTGCCTCCTGCATGCCCCCTACTGGGACTTGAACCCAAAACCCAGGCATGTGCCCTTGACTGGAATTAAACTCGGGATTCTTCAGTCCGAAGGCTGACGATGCTCTCTCTACTGAGCCAAACCAACTAGGGCAAGACAAATATTTCTTATCTAAACTAATTTATTACCTCAAATTCTTCTCTTAGCCACCTTGAAAAAATATATTTTTAAATATTTTTTTATTGATTTCAGAGAGGAAGGGAGAGAGAGAGAGAGAAACATCAATGATGAGAGAGAATCACTGATCAGCTGCCTCCTTCTTGTCCCTATTGGGGATAAAGCCTGCAACCCAGTATGTGCCCTTGACCAAAAATGAACCCAGGGCCCTTTAGTCTACAGGCTGATGCTCTATCCACTGAGGCAAACCAGCTAGGGCAATATGATATTTTTTTTAGATCTAAGATATTGAGTTAGTGTTAGGAAGGAGGACTTTCTTTTATTTTTTTAAATAATTATTTATTATTGAAAGTATTACAAATGTCCCCTTCTTTCCCCCATTGACTCCCTCCAGCCCACCTCGCCCACCCCACCCCTGCCCCACCCCAGGCCTCACCACCCTATTATCTATGTTCATGGGTTAGGCATATATACATACAAGGTCTTTGGTTGATAACTTCCCACCCTCCCATCTTCCCCCCACCTTCCCTATGAGATTCTGCTCTCTGGTCTGTGCCAATCTCTGGATCCACTCTGTTCATCAATTTATTTTGTTACTTAGATTCCACACATGAGTGAGATGTGATACTTGTCTCTCTCTGACTGACTTATTTCACTTAGCATGATACTCTCCAGGTCCCAGAAGAGAGAACTTTCTGATGAAAGTATACAATTACTGGCTTGGGCAGGGCATTTTGCACAGGAATAAGCAACCTAATAAATAGATTATTATGCTATCGCTTTTCTGTCAAATTTCTATCTGGGATCAAGGTAGTAGAATGAACCTATCGGGTTTCACTCAGTGGTTCACCATCGACCTATGAACCAGGAAGTCAGGTTTCAATTCCAGTCAGGACACATGCATGGGTTGTAGGCTTGGCCCCAATGTGAGGCATGCAGGAGGCAGCCGATAATGATTCTCTCACTGATGTTCCTATCTCTCTCTCCCTCCTTCTCCCTTCCTTTCAGAAGTCAATAAAATATATATTTTTTAAAGGTAGACTGATCATACAAGTCAACCTTGCTTCACCCACCCTTTAATGTCCTCATAATAACATAATTGAATAAAAAGAACATAGGGTTGGCATATTTAGCAAAAAATACATGATGTTCAGACAAATAATAAATAATTTTCTAGTATAAATATGTACCAAATGCAGTGTTTTGGACTTACTATATTTGCCTGGCAGCGATAAAAAGAATAAATCTGCCGAAACCAGTTTGGCTCAGTGGTAGAGCGTCGGTCTGCAGACTGAAAGATCACGGGTTCAATTCCAGTCAAGGGCATGTACCTTGGTTGCCTGCACATTCCCCGGTGGGGGGGTGTGCAGGAGGCAAATGGTTGATGTTTCTCTCTCATCGATGTTTCTAGCTCTCTATCTCTCTCCCTTCCTCTCTGTAAAATATCAATAAAATATATATATATATATTTTTAAAAAGAATAAATCCATAACACTACCATCAGCAGATCATAATTATGAAGAATTTTGATTGCATCAGATTGGATTTGTCCTGTAATTCTACTTCTGTATTTACCTGTTAGAAATGAAAAAGCATGTCCACAGAATGTTCACAGCAGCTTTATTTATAGTAGTCAAAAATCTAGAAACAACCAAATACTCATCAGCTGTATTATGGATAAACAATTTGTATGTCTAACAAGTCCCCAGGTGTGCTGCCGCTGCTGCTTCAGGCACTATACTTAGAGAACTATTGTTCTATGGAAATCTATAAAACAGATTGGATCCGAAAGAAAAAGATCAAAAGAAACTGCCAGCTCCGAGTCATGGTGAGGACAAGTCAAGAACAGTCAGAGACCCTGGAATAATTAATTATCCGGATAACTAATTTCAGACCTGCATCCTGAAAAGTAAAGCCAGTTATGTCCCTGACCTCCCCACATCACCACCACCCAGTGGTCAGACAGGCGCAGCCTGAGAATCTGGGTTATAACCCCAAGAGCATGTGAACTTCCTACCTGGGGAGGGATAGTGATATGTGGGAGTGGAGGGCTGAGAGAGATAAATTGAAACTTCCAAAATGGACTCAGAAGGAGTAAACTATGTAAGTCATCTTTATGTAGGTAAAAAAAAAATTCATGGACATCCTGCAGTGCCAAAGTAGCATCCTCCCCGTCTGGCCATGAGGGGAAGAGATGAGGGTGGGAAGGGCAAGGAGTCTTCAGCCTGCCTGCCTGCCCCATGCCCAAGTCCCTAAAGTGGAGTGTCTTGGTCAAATACCTACCCACACAGATGCAGATCACAGCTGCCCTTTCTTTTAGGGGAGTGGCTTGCCGGAGGAGCCCATGTCAGGTACCTGAAGCCATAAACATGAACAAACAAATAGGGAGGACCAAGCATTTGAGGATCACCAGACTTCAAGACCAGGAAGGGACAAGAAGAACAAACTGGCCAGTGGAAGCAGGGATAACTCAGAAGGCAGAGGAGACCTGGAAAGAAACACTAATTTGCATACTGGGATATATTTGATAGGCTATGGCATCCATAAAACAAAAACACGAGCGCGATCGTAGCCTAAGACTGCGAAGAAATGTAATAGAAACTAAACATGGCTGGGGACTGTGTCTCTTACGGTCCCTCTCTTGTTTTCTTTGTAAGAAAAATAATGGCAAGACGCAATAAAATATGCACAGAAAGCTGCGGAATAGGAAAAGATGGGAGCCTGCCAAGGCAGAGCGTGGGTTGGCAGGTGGCGCAGCCGTGGGATTCCTCCAACTGCTCATGAAACTGCAAGTGCAGGAAATTCCAGATTGGGTGTGGGAAAGGGGTTTTAGGGTGACATGTGTAATGTGTGAAAATCGGGTTGTATGAAATTTGAATATGTGAAAGTTAAGAACCATCTGTGTCCACATTCCACTGGGCTTTCCCCAGAGCTTAGTCATCTAAATCCTTCAGCTTAAATCCAAGGTCACCATAACAAGAACTGATATCTATATATCACTCTGCTACTTAATGGCTTACAAAACCCTTCCACTAATTATTATAATTAATTCTGATCTTGGGAAGCAGCTAATGGCCCCAGTTCTATCCTTGAGGGGAACAGAGGCAGCCAGCAATTTGTATCTTCCTTCCAGGAAAGACAAAGACTTGTCAGAAAGGCAGTTTTTGCAAACTGCTTCCCAGAGGACAATCTGCAGATTGTTGATCCCGTGGGACAGTGGTTTTTAAACTGTAGTGTGCATCAGAATTGCTTGGGTGGCTTGTGAAAAAAAAACCACAGATTGCTGCCTCTACTTCTCCCCGCTAACTCATCCCCTCCCTCCCCCCTCCAGTTTCTGATTCAGTTGGTCTGGATGGAGCCAGAGAATTCACATTTCTAACAAATCCCTAAGTGCTGCTGCTACTGCTGGTCTAGGGGGTCCACACTTTGAGAACCTCTATCGCAGGTATTCTCTGAACAAAGGATCCCAGGGTCAAATTGAGAGGTGTTTACTATGTAATAAAATACAAAATAGCTTCTACTCTATAAGGGGAGGAATAGGAAACATGAGACTGGTTATCCTATACTAGAGGCCTGATGCACAAAAATTCATGCAAGAGTAGGCCTTCCTTCCCCCGGCTGTTGGCACCAGCTTCCCTCCAGCACTTGGGACCTGGGCTGGCTTCCCTCTTGCCCTAGCTTTGTCAGGAAGGATGTCTGAAATGATGTTCAGTCTAATTAGCATATTACCCTTTTATTACTTATAGGTAATAAAAGGGTAATATACAAATTGACTGAATGGCAGAACGACTGGTCACTATGACATGCACTGACCACGAGGGGGCAGATGCTCAATGCAAGAGCTACCCCCTGGTGGTCAGTGTACTCCCATAGAGCAATGTTTCCCAAACTTTTGACATATGTGTACCCCTTCTATAATTTTCATAACGCTGAGTACCCATCATAAAAAAAAGGTTTGTATTTTAATAACAAAATATATTTATTTTTTATTTTTTTGGTACATACACAAAATAATAAACAAAAAAATGAAGTTATTCATAATAAAATATAAATAAAAGTCATATTATAAATAACATTTATTTGCACACCGGACCATCTCACACCTCACAAGACTGTCTTGACTTGACTCATGAGAACATAGAATTAGGTGCAGCTAAGCACGGTGCAGTGCATATCCCCACCAATCTCCGGTGCAACTCGTAACCCCACCAAACTCTTCCCGTACCCCTGGAGGTACGCGTACCACACTTTGGGAAACACTGCCATTGAGGAAGTGCCGCTCAGCCAGTAGCTGGGCTGATGGCTGGCGAGCACAGTGGGAATGTTAGGAGTGCAGTGCTAAGGATGTCCAACTGATGAGGGGAGCGGGCCTAAGCCATCAGTTAGACATCCCTCGAGGGCTTCTGGACTTGAGAGGGTGCAGGCCAGGTTGAAACCACCCCCTCCCCAGTGCATGAATTTCATGCACCAGTACTCCAGTATTAGAATATTAGGATTATAAATAATTTTATTTTAAGAATATTTTTAAATGCTGTAAGTGTCTTATCTTTTAAACTAAAATGGAGGGCAGAGATATAATGTACAGAAAAATAACTGAAATAAAAGATCATCTACAAAGCTTAATGAAAAATTCTTAATGATCTGGGAAAATGTTTATGATGTACAACAGGATCTTGACCATGGACCTTAACATAGATTTATCTTTTTCTCTGTGAAAGAGAGAGAGAGAGAAAAATAGAAGGAATTGCCCCAGAATTCTTAACAGTGATTAGCTTTGAATTTTGAGCATATGCATATTTAGTGGATTTTTTTGTGCCTTCTATTTTATGGTATGTACATAATATTTATGCAGTCAGGAAAATAAATCTATAATTTGTTTAAAAGGTACTTAGGAATCTGTTAGGAATCTCAATTTTTTAAAATCCTCATTTTTTTAAAGACCACCTTTAAAATCCTACCTCTTTTGTGTACGCAAACTCTCTGATAGAATTACACATTTCTTGTAACATAATTCAGACAAAAGGCAATTGGGGGCTATTTACCAGTGCAAAAGAGGGATTATACCATTAAATCAAGTAGGATTAAATTATCACATTTCGTTGCATATAGGCTGTAATTAAGGCAAGTCCAAACTAGACTAATCTTTTCTCTTTTTTTCTCCTTGCTTTCCCTAATAATCTAATTTTGTCTCCTTGCCTACTATTTTTATGTATTTTACCCTACTGTGTTTGAAAATTACACCAAAGTTGCAGGCCAACTTCTGATAATAAATGTCTTGTCAAACTTAGGAAATGATGGTAAGTAAACTCGTACATATTTTGATATGCTGATTGCAGCAACCACATATCAAGAGAGTGGGGTCCTGTGGTACAGATTCATACTCTACAAATTTCATATAGGGAATTAGTCTCTTAAAAATGTATTAAATCAAAATTAGATAAATAAAAAAAAATTCCTAGATAGAGTCAATGTAATTTGGGGCTGCGGGGATAATAGGTAGCTTAAATCATCCTGGGGCTATTTTTATTTTTAAAAATATAATTTTAGCTGAAACCGGTTTGGCTCAGCTGACAGAGCGTTGGCCTGCAGACTGAAAGGTCCCAGGTTCGATTCCGGTCAAGGGCACGTACCTTGGTTGCGAGCACATCCCCTGTGTGGGGTGTGCAAGAGGCAGCTGATTGATGTTTCTCTCTCATCGATGTTTCTAACTCTCTATCCCTCTCTCTTCCTCTCTGTAAAAAATTCAATAAAATATATTTTTTTAAAAAGAAAGAAAGAAATATAATTTTATTGATTTCAGAAAGGGAGAGAGAGAGATAGAAACATCAATGATGAGTGAGAATAATTGATCGGCTGCTTCCTGCACGCCCCCCACTGGGGATGGCAGAATCAAACCTGGGACCCTTCAGTCTGCAGGCTGGTGCTCTATCTACTAAGCCAAACCAGCTAGGGCCATCCCGGGGCTATTTAAAATGACCTCGAATGGTTCTAATTTCTGTAATAGGTTCATGAAAACACCCTTCAACTATTCAGTAGTACCGTATATATTGTATATCTATTAAGTGCCCAATTCTGTAAGATCCACAAAAAGTTCTCTGCTATGAAGGAGCTTCCCTTTAAATCAGTAGAGAGAAGATTCACACGTGTGAAGCAATAAAAGACAAACGAAGGACACTGTGCCTGAGTGTCCGGTGGAGTCAGCCCACTCCACAGGGGTGGGGCTACATCCAAGGCCTCACCACTCCCTGACAGCACGGCTGCAGCAGATCAGTGGCAGTTCAGGGTGTTCGCAGTACAGCAGATACCTAAAATATAGAGCAGATTCTTGCTCTAGGAAGTCTTCAGCCAGCATTCAGAAGCATTCCTCCTTTCTCTTTTTCTCCTGCTTGCAGCAGCCTTCAGAGCATTTATGATCCACTGCAAGCTCATGAGGGAAACAGACAAGACAGAGTATTCTCTCTTTTTTAAAAACATTTTTATAAACATTTATTTATTATCATTCTTTTTTAATCCTCACATGAGGATATTTTTCCATTGATTTTTAAAAATGTATTTTATTGACTTTTTACAGAAAGGAAGGGAGAGAGATAGTTAGAAAGATCAATCAGATGCCATGTACCCGCAACCAAGGTACATGCCCTTGACCGGAATCGAACCCGGGACTCTTCAGCTCGCAGGCCGATGCTCTGAGCCAAACTGGCTAGAGCCAGAGTATTTCCTCTTAAGGAAGTATGACTGCTAAGATGCTTTTGGCTGTAAGTGAAAAGCCTATTCAAATGGACACAATAAAAAGGAAATTGCAGATCTCACAAGATAAGCACAGCGTAAGGGCGGTTGCTGGCATATCAGGATTAGAGGCTCCTGTTAAGGAACCAGGTTTCTTTACCCACACCTGTCCGCCTCCGTCCTCAGGCTGGTAGCAGAACAGCTGCTGCAGTGCCAGGAGGCACTCCCAGGTGTGGGCATAGTCCAGAGCAGGATGGGCAAACTGGGACCCATGGGCCGAATTCAGACCACCACCTAATTTTGTAAATAAGGTTTTATTGGGACACAAGTTCCTTTACATGTTACCCGTGGCTGCTTTCATCTTACAACAGAAAATTTGAGTAGTTGCAATAGAGCATTTGAAAAGTTCTATCTGCAATGGATCCACATTGCACCAACATTTATTGGATACTGTCTTTCTCTGCCTGTGTACTTTAAGCTGAGGTACACACACACACACACACACACCATTATTTTTAAGACAGACCCCAGACACCTGCTTCTCAGAAACTTATTTCCAAACTGCTTAGCTCTGAAGGTTTTCAAATCCTTGTTCCTTGTTGCTCCCCATCCTTGGACTGGTCACGCTCTGTCCTCTCCTCCTGCAGGTTTAGTGTCTCCTTCATGGGGCGCTCTTCCCCGCTGAGCCTGGTTCTTCAGTAAGCTGAGACTGGAGAGTACTGGCAGAGAGAGGAAAGGAAGGGAAAATAGGGTACCAGCAATTGAGGGTCTCCAGGGAGCCACGCGTTGTGCAGGGCACCCACAACGTTGCTGTCTTCTCATGGGAAGTCCGTTGCAGGCGGGCATGAGGAACCTTGGCAAGTGGCCGAGAAAGGCAAGGCAGAAGAACACTTTCATTCATAGTTACTAGAGAAAGATTGTTTTGTTTTGTTCTATATATATATATATATATATATATATATATATATATATATATATATAATTACAATTACCTGGGATTTTTCATACTCAGGCTCCTGCTAAACTACTTATTCTTTCGGGTCCTTCTCTTTCCTCGTCTTTCTGAGGCCGTGGAAAATTCTAGAGTGAAACTAGAGATGAATGGAAAAAACAATCCATGCAAGGTGACTTATTCTTTAAAAAAGCTTGTTTAATATGGTAATGATACTGATTGCAGAGAGAATGATATCAATTTTCTGTGAAATGAATGTGAAGAGAACCATTATTGATTGAGACTCTACTATATATTTTGTATATTAATCTCACCTCATATTCACAATAAGCCTGTCATATATTGACATTACTTCAGAATAGATTTGGCTGCAAAATGCAGGAAACGTAACCACAGTGGCCTAAAAAATTATAGGTTTTGTAGTCCAGTAGGTGGTGCTGGTATTTATTCAGCTTCTCAGTGATGACATCTAGGAGTTAGTTTCTTTTTCAGAATCACTATCGTTAGCAAGTCAACATTTAGTCTTTTGCTTGTCATCTCGTGATTACAAGAAGACTGCTTCAGCTCTAGATGCCATATTCACATCCAAGGTAGAAATGGGAGGATAGTATAGGGCCACCACATTGTCTCCTTTTTTTCCTTCCTTCCTCCTTCCTTCCTTTCTTTCTTTCTTTCTTTCTTTCTTTCTTTCTTTCTTTCTTTCTTTCTTTCTTTCTTTCTTTCTTTCTTTCTTCCTTCCTTCCTTCCTTCCTTCCTTCCTTCCTTCCTTCCTTCCTTCCTTCCTTCTTTCTTTCTTTCTTTCTTTCTTCTTTCTTTTTTAAATCAGGAAAGCAAAATCTTAGCTATCATACTTCCAGCGTGGTTCAGTGGTTAAGCGTCGACCTATGAACCAGACCATAGTTTGATTCCTGGTCAGGGGACATACTCGGGTTGTAGGCTCAATCCCCGGGGGGGGGGGGGGAGCCCATGCAGGAGGCAGATGATCAATGATTCTCTCTCATCATCAATGATTCTATCCCTCTCTTCCTCTCCATATTCAATTCAGCCCTTAGATGAGCTGTAGAAAAAGACAGAGAGCCAATGAATCTATCTTATTAGGTTCACAAGATAACGAAGCTTATAGTTTTAAATTGCGTTTCGATGCTGACTGCCCATCTTGTTTTTCTTTGCACTACATAGCTAGTAGACTGTGATCTATTTCAGGATAGTTATTTTTTTTCCTTTCTATCTCTTTCTCCCCAGCACCTCACATAGTGTTTGACACAGAATCAGGACTCAATTAAAGTGTGTCTCATAGCGAATAAGTACATACGACTAATGTTTACATATATTACCTCCCGAGTGAGGCTGTGCAGCACACCAGTGGATACCCACCCTGCACTCGACATACAGAATGCCTGGATGACATCTGCACCCCCCCCACCCCACCCCCAGTGACCCCTGGGAGCTGAGAGGGATTGCAGGTGCAGTGCAAGGGCAACACGAATCGCCTTTTGACCTGGCTGGTTAGTCCCTTCTGGGTGAGATGGCCACAGCTTCTGGGTGAATCTCAGACCTCAGCCTTGGGCTTCCTCTGTCTCTTTTATTTCCTCTGCAGCCTTGAAACAACAGCACAAGGGTTAAGAGAGCCAAGAACAGCATTCTCCGGGACAAAGGAAAAGGGCAAAGTTTTGAAAGGAAGAAGGCTTCAGCAAATTTATTTTTCTTCTTTTGTCTCTTAATTTTTTCCTTAAGTCAACCTAAGGGGAGCTGGAAGAAACCACTTCTCTTCCCATCCTTCATTCCAGATGTCTCAGTGTTGTTTCTCAAAAGCCCTTCGCCTCTCTTGTCTGCGGGTCTTGACTATTTCTTTAGCCTGGAAAACGCTTTTTCTCTCCTAACCCTATTTACCTTCCTCAGGCTAACTCCTCTTCTCAGGCAAGGTTTTCCTTCCTAGTCCATTTCCTTTCTCAGTAATTGAAGATGTTCCTGATACCTCAGCCATAGCCCGATGGTCTGCCTGCCTGTCAGTCTCTTGCATGAGTCTGTAAGCACAACCTCGCCCGCTTGTCCTGGGTGCCCAATTAATAATTGGCAGCTGAGAGAATGGGAACAGGAGTAAGAATTCAGAGGGCCCCTAACCCTTCTTCCCACGGGCCAGGACAGGGAATTCCAACTGGCATGTGATCCCCTCTTCCCTAGAGGTTTCTGTTTGTTCCTGGGACTTTGGAAAGCATTAACAGCGTCTTTGTTTGGAGATCTTATCTCCCTCCTTCAGCACCGGGTGTCTTGCTCCTCTATCTCCCCGGCCAGGGCCAGGCATTCCTCTGCTGCCAGAGCCATCCATCTCAGCTCTTTAAGCGGTGGAGCCTGCGTCCAGGACAGAGTGTAAACGCTACAGTGTAATCTCGCTTTCTTTCAGGGCCACTGACCAGCAGAAACAAAGGCTCTGCTGATAGGGTTCTCCTGATGCAGACCAGCCAGTGGCCCTGTAGTGTTTAAAATTCCTTATCTGGCGTTGCCTGCAAATCAGCAGGCCCACGGGTCAATGGAGGCTTATCTCCAGAGCTGGCGCTTCAAAGCGATGATGCTCCCCACTCCCCTGGGCAGATAGCAGTGTCAGTGAGAGACAGAAGTAAATTGGGATCAGTCAACTCAACACATAACACAACCCATTAACTGTTTTTTTTTTAAATATATGTTTTATTGATAGTATTACAGTTATCTTTCATCCCGCCTCACTCTCTCCACCCTATTTTTTTTCTTTTTAATTTTTCAATCACAGTTGACATTCAATATTATATTTGTTTCAGGTGTACAGCATAGCGGTTACACATTTACATGACTTGACAAAGTGATCCCCTCCCATAAGTCTTGCACTCACCTACACCCATTATAGTTATTACCCTATTAGTTATTATATTTTACCCTATAAGTTATTATTATTATTCCTTAGCATTAGCTGTTTTCAAAAAGCAAAGTTTATTTTACCCATTGTAAAAGTAATCACTGTTCATTATTAAAAATTTGGGCCCTGGCTGGTTTGGCTCAGTGGATAGAGCGTCGACCTGCAGTCTGAAGGGTCCTGGGTTCAATTCCAGCCAAGGACACATGCCTGGGTTGCGGACTCAATCCGAAGTAGGGGGTGTGCAGGAGGCAACCAATCAATGATTCCCTGTCATCATTGATGTTTCTATCTCTCTCTCCCTCTCCCTTCCTCTCTGAAATCAATAAAAATATATTTTTAAAAATTTGGTGAATAACAAAAAATAGAAAGAAAATATCTTAGTAATTTAGCACACTTGATATGTTTCACTTTAGTCTTTCTCTGGATTATTTTTTTAATAGTTGTGCTCATATACATCCTATCTAATAAAGAGGGAATATGCAAATTGACCATTGCACTGCCACAAGATGGCAGTGCCCAGTCCTTTCAGCCACGCTGGAGTCCCCCAGTCCTAGGGGGGTGGCCACTAAGAACAGGCAATGTGAGCGGCCTGGTGGAATGCAAAGAACACTTGTGTCATTGCAGACTGGGCTAAGGGACACCACCCCCCATTCACAAATTTCGTGCACCAGGCCTCTAGTTTTAAATCACAGTGCAATGAACTTAGGGTGCATATATTTTTTTGAATTAGTGTTTTGGATTTCTTCAGATATATTCCCAGAAGTGGAATCATGAATCATAAAGCATTTTTCTTCTTTTTCTAAAAAAAAAAAATATATATATATATATATATATATATATATATATATATATTGATTTCAGAGAGGAAGGAAGAGGGAGAGGGAGAGAGAGAGATAGAAGCATCAATGATGAGAGAAAATCATTAATCAGCTGCCTCCTGCACACCCTCCACAGGGGACTGAACCTGCAACCCATGCATCTGCTATTTACCGGAATCAAACCTAGTTTGATTCAGTCCACAGGCCGACGCTCTACCCACTGAGCCAAACCATTTAGGCATGAGTTCTTATTCTTGCATATGGTATAAGAAGATGGCCTAGTTTCATATTTTTGCATGTATCTACCCAATTTTCCTAGCACCATTTATTAAATAGACTATCTTTACCCATTGTATGTTTTTTGCCTCTTTTGCTAAATATTAATTGACATAAAAGTGTGGAATTATTTCTGGGCTCTCTATTCTATTCCATTGATCCATATATCTGTTTTCATGCCAGTACCATGCTGTTTCAATTACTATGGTATTGTGGTATATTTTGATATCAGGTAGCATTTGTTTCTTTGTTTACTTGCTTGTTTTGGTGAAAGAAAAAATGGGTTATTCAAGAGCTGGCAGCTTGAGTAGATGGGGGACTCTCGTCCTAAAGACCATCTTAACATCTCAGCGCAGACAGTTGTTTTTTTTTTTTTTTTAAGGAGGGAGAGGGAAAACAGAACAAAGAGATCAAGGGGAGGGGGCCGAAAAGTTTTCTATGCACACACCACAGAGTCTACTCTGATTAGGACTTCAGACTAGTTAAGTGATGGACTGGTGTGTGTCATCCTGGTTTTACATTTGAAGGTCAGCAAATGCCCAGAGCTGGACTGCCTAAAGGCCAGAGTCTGCATTTTTTGAAGCTAGTTCCTAGAATCCTTATGCAAACATACTGTTTATCAGTTTAGTTTATTACTAAAGGTTGTGACTCAGAAACAGGCCAGGGGGAAGAAATGAACAGGGAAGATATGAGGAAAGGACACAGAGTGTCCACGACCCCTATGGATGCACCCATATCTTCATGTGTTCACCATGAAGCTTGCATGTTTTTTTTTAGTTGGGTAGGGAAAACAAATTTATCATTGGCTCAACTAGCATTTCTTTCAGTATTAATGAAATTAAATGTTTTTTTCTCAAATAGTATATATATATTTAATAATCTATGTCCTTTTGCACCTCTCTCTTAGGCCATTTACTATTTTTTCTTATTAATTTTCATGTGAGTTAATTGTATATATCTCCCATATATACTGTGGTTATTTTCTTCATGTTCATTGCTTTCCATTTGATTTTGGTTTTTCTGGGGTACAAAATAACATTTTTGGGCTACTCTAATGTATTGCTTTTTAATATTGTGTTACCTTTTGTTACTTTTAAACAGCCTCCTTCCTAGAGATTTGATAACCATTCTTTTATTTCTTTGCTTTTATTATGTTTGTTAGTTTGGCTTAGGAGGGAAGTGATTAAGAACCCAAAGTCTATTTTTTAAAAACCTCCAAATCTGGAGTTCAGACTGCCTGAATTCAAATACCAGCTCTACCACCCATCAGCTCTATAAATTACTTAAACTCAGCACCTCAATTTTCTCATCTGCAAAACGGGGACACGAATGTACATGCACCTCAAACAGCTGTTGTGACAAATCAATATATGTTCTTAGAAGCTTACAGTTAAGTGCTATGTAACTTTAAGGTATTAATATTTATTTGTTGTAGATTTAAAATATGATAGCTAAACTCTATTTTCCTGCTTTAAAAAAAATGCTTAATTCCCTCGCAGGACCCTCCACCCGCTCTCAGTGCCACAGACTACGACTATGCCGTGATTGGCAGCAGCTCAGGTGGGCTGGTCAGTGTGCCTCAGGGTGCTAAGCTGGATGCCAGGGTCGCCGTGGTGGAGAGCCACAAGCTGGGTGGCACTTGCATGAATGTCGAGCGTGTACCCATAAAGGTAATGTGGAACACAGCTGTTCACTCTGAATTCATGCATGATCATGTTGATTATGGCTTTCAAAGTTGTGATAACTAAGTTCAGTGGGCGAATTATTAAGGAAAAGCAGGATACCTCGATGAGCCAAAGGAATGCCATCTATCAAAATAATCTAACCAAGGCCCATAGAGAAATCATCCCTGGCCATGCAGGGTTCACCTGTGATCCCAAGCCCACAGCAGAGATCAGTGGGGGAATATCCACTGCTCCTCCCATCCCTACTGCAACAGGTAGGTGGCCCACCCTCACATTTGCAGGAGAGCCACGTGCCAGGTTCCAGCCTAGGACTAGCCAGTGATAAATTTTTTTCAACTGGAAGATTGCCTAGAGCAGTGCTTCCCAACCTTCCTAATGCTGTGACCCTTCAATACAGTTCCTCATGTTGTGGTGAACCCCAACCAAAAAATTATTTTCTTTGCTACTTCATAACGGTAATTTTGCTACTGTTATGAATCGTAATGTAAATATCTGATATGCAGGATGTCTTAGGTGACCCCTGTGAAAGGATCGTTCGACCCCCAAAGGGGTCGCGACCCACAGGTTGAGAACCGCTGGCCTAGGTGCAGGATACATTGCTGTGGAAATGGCTGGGATCCTTTCTGCTCTGGGATCACTCATGATCTGGCATGATAAGGGACTTAGAAATTTTGATATAAAATCAGCTTCAACTCCAATAAAGAGCTGGAGAATGCTGGCACAGGGCTCCTGAGTACTTGCAGGTCAGGAAGTTGAAAAGACGTAACTGGGGCTTGGAATTCTGCATGGTTACTTCAGTTCCTGGTAGGAAACCCACCTTGACCACAATTCCAGATGTTGACTGGCTGCTCTGGGCCAACTGGGCGGGACCAAATTCCGGAGGCCTGAATTTAAACAAACTGGGGATCCAAACTGACGGCAAAGGTCATCTCGTAAAAGCAACACATAATTTTTAATCATTTAAAACATAAGAAATAGTAAAATAAAGGAGACAGGCCTCTTGTACTATAGTTTGTTTTTTTTTAGAGAAAGGTCACATCCTTGAAGCAGTTTTGTAACGTACAGAGCACAGTCCTTGGCTCCAAAAACAACAAGAAATGATTCTGTGCACTTGCATTCTTTAAATGTGAACATCAAACGTGGGAAAGGTTTCAGGAGGCTGGTCGCATAATGAGGGACATTTTAGAAGTGATTCCAGAGAGAGGGGGACTCAGCGACTTCCGAAGTTCTTTCCTCTGCTAAAAGTTCATAGTTCAATGAGAGATTTCAGTTTTTGCATGTGTGTTTGTCATTTTACTTTTTTCCCTGAAAACAATTTCCCAAAATCTGAAAATAAAATCAGTCTTCTAAAAAAAATGCTTATTTTTTAAAACATGGTTTTCCCAGTTTTACCTACTTGTTTTTTTGTCTTTGTTTTAGGATGGAATTTTAGTCATGCTCCTAAAAAAAATTTCAGTGAGAATTTTTCTGGGCAAGGCCAACATCTATAGAATCCACACATTATCTCTTCTCTTGTGTGGATTCTATAGCATGTTAAGAGGCAGTGGTAAGAGCAAGTGGTAAGAGCAAGAACTAAAGCATCAACTACACCTGGGTTTTTGTGTATCACAGTCCTGCCACCTTCGAGTTGGCTGACCTTGGTCAAGTTACTTCCCTAAAATTTAGTTTTTTTTTTATCTCTAAAATAAAATAGAAGTACTAATAATAGAACCTGCCATAAGCCAGATGTCCACTGTGATATGAACAAAATATGATATAATCATACAATAGAATGTTATTTGGTCATAAAAAGGAATCAAGTAGGATATATGCTACAACATGGATGAACCTTGAAAACATTATGCTAAGTGAGAAAGTCAGTCCCCAATGATCACATATTTTATGATTCCACTTATGTACAGAAATGTACAGAACTGTAGAGACAGAATGTAAATTAGTGGTTGTTTAGAGCTTGAGAAGATGGGAAACTGGAGAGTGAAAACTAACAGTTGTCAGGTTCCTAGTTTAGTCTCATATGGTATGAGGTGATTGCTAATGTCAAGAGTATGTGCCTGCATTTTTGTTGCAAAGGAGGAAGACTACTATATTGGAAAATTTACACTTAAATATGGGAATTTCCCCTAACATAGAAAGGCTATTCAAAAACAAACAGTCATGATGATAATCATATACCTAATATAAGAACAAAGATAAACTCCCAGAAAACCCAAAACCTAAGGTGGTCAGAGGGAGAGGATCCCTAGAATACAGAGAAGGAAGGGTGATACAGATGGAAATAAAAGACACAAAGAAAAATAATGGAAGATGATGGATTAAAGAATTTCAAGGAGAGAATAGTGATCAAGAGTGTTAGTATCCTATCTAATTAAGAGGGGATATGCTAATTGACCCTCACGCCGTCACAAAAGATGATGGTCCCACAGCCAATAAGGAGGGAATATGCTACCAAAACCGGTTTGATTCAGTGGATAGAGCATTGTCCTGCAGACTGAAAGGCCCCAGGTTCAATTCCAGTCATGTACCTTGGTTGCAAGTATATCCCCAGTAGGAGGTATACAGAAGGCAGCTGATTGATGTTTCTCTCTCATCAATATTTCTAACTCTCTATCCTTCTCTCCTCCTCTCTGTAAAAAATCAATAAAATATATATTTTTAAAAAGGGGGAATATGCTAATTACTGGCATGCCCTCAAAGATGGTGGCACCCACAGCCACAAGATGGCTGTGCCTAGTCCCCTCAGCCCTGCCAGGGTGGCAGGTATGCAGCAAGGCTGGGCCCACACCTGCCTCTGGAGTATCCCAGTCACCTCAGCCCCCCCAGTCACCTAGGGCTGGCCTGAGACATAGGCAAGCCTCAGATGGCAGCTGCCCAGCTGCCCAGGTCCACCCAAGGCTCAGGTAACCAGGGCCGGCTGAGACTTGCACTGCTGTCAGTGTCAGTGGCAGCAGCAGAGGTGTGATGGGGTGTCGTCTTCCCCTGATTTCCGGGTTGCCTCCCACCCCTGAGGACTCCTGGACTGTGAGAAGGGGCAGGCCAGGCTGAGGAACTGCCCCTCCTGTGCATGAATTTTCATGCACTGGGCCTCTAGTTATACAGAAGTCAGATCAAACAAAGACTGAGAATTATCCATGAGCATTAGTTATTAGGAGGTCATTCCTTTCCTTAGAAAGAGAAGTTTAATTAATCTGATGAGGAGGACCCCTAATTTCAATAGGCTAAAAAGAAAATGGAAGATAATGATAGAAAGACATACATTCTCTGCCCTAGCTGGTTTGGCTCAGTGGACCTAAGGATCCCGGGTTTAATTCTGGTCAAGGGCACATTGCCGGTTTGTGAGCTTGATTCCTAGTAGAGGGTATACAGGTGGCAGTCAATCAATGATTCTTTCTTATCATTGATGTTCCTATCTCTCTCCCTCTCCCTTCCTCTCTGAAATCAATAAAAAAATATTTTTAAAAAGAAAGGAAGGGAGGAAGGAAGAAAGGGAGAGAGAGAGAAAGAAAGACTCTCTCTCAAGACTTGGGGAGTCAGTCCTAGCATGTGGGTGTTATAATAAACATATTTAATCCTTATGAAGTAGCGACTATTATTACCCCTCTATTATAGGTGCAAATAGGCTTTGAGACCCAAGGTTATGTAAGGAGCAGACTGGGTCTCACACCCAGACTTGTCTGACGTCAGAACCAGAAAGAACCCTTCTGCCCTGAATCACACTGCCAGTGTTCTATAATTACTGTGTGTTTTAGGTCAACCTCCCTAATCACAGATTCTTAGCCTAAGAAGTGATTTGAACTTCATTTCATTCTTATTTGTTCTTCAGTGGTTCTTTCATAGATCCTTAAAGCCAGAAAATATCCATTCCACATCCTCACTTCATGCTATGCTATATTTATTCCCCTGTTATACTTGTTTTGAATTGTTTCTTCCTCTTGGGGCAATAGAAGTCTGATTGTTTTATTTCCCCCTCTGAAGAACTTCCCATCTACTCCACCTCCTTCCACTTGTTTCGACAAGTGCTGACTTCCTCCTTGTCTCCAGGGACGGCCAAGTCATGCAGCCTTGACCAGTTAGAACGTGGTATCCCTCTGGTCACTGCGATAAGTTTAGGGATACGTTTGCAAACAAATTCAAGCCACTGCAAAGCGTTTTCAAGACTTACAACATACTGTTGTGAAAGAAGTCTTATTTTCTGTCAGGCTTTGGAGGATGTAGACCTGGTGCTCCGGGAAGCCATCTTCCCTGCACATAGGATCTGAGAGCGAGGCCTGCACTTGGGAGAGCAGACCCAGAAGACAAGAGAGTTGGGGTTCCAATGAGCCCCAATCAAGCCCCATTTGAGGCCAGGACCTCAGTACTTTTCCTTCCATAAACCAATACTTTTTGTTCGTTTGTTTAAGTCAGTCCGAGTGGGATTTTCTCTTGCGTGACAGAAACCAAGAAAGAGCTAATGTGTGTCCTGCGTATTTTCTCCCCCAGCAGAATGGTAGCCGTGGAGTACCTGAATCCTTTCCTAGTTCTCAGGGCTCCACCCCCACCAGTACCTAGGGTGCTGCCTTGTATGTAGTAAGTGCTCAGTACATGCCGGATGGGTTCAGGGGGATTGAATGAGGTCTCGTTCTGCAGCAGTCCCTGAAAGGCGCTTCAGAAAAGCTTCCTGTCTCTAAGCTTGCTGCCTGTTGCTTTTGTCCCTTAGTCACAACAGTCGTCTGCAGAGGAAGTTTCAAATATTTGATCTTTCTGTTTGAGTCCACGGTAAACTGGAATTTGGCGCAAACACGTCCTTGGAATGTTCACGGCATGCTCCAACAGCACAGCTCCGAGCAGGCAGAGTGGGTTCCTCCAGCGGTGACTCAAAAAATGAAGTGCTCACCCCAGTCCTTCGTTAAAAAAAAAAAAAAAAAACAAAAAAAACCACCAAAAACCCCCCACAAAACCAAAATACCTAAAAACTGTTTTTTTCTCTGGGGGTTAATTCCTTTCACACAAAGAGACTGACAACCTCTCAAATAAAAAAGGGGCCAAGATTGAGGAGATTTTTCTGTTTGTTGCTGTGAACACTTGGCAGCAATTCTGTATCAAAATGGCCATAGGCTACTGCAGTTGTGTACAGTGCAGGAACACTGCTCTTTGGGGCTGGGCTCATTAAACAGGAAAAACATAGACAGAAAGACATACTTTCAGGACACATGGAGGAACCCTGTTAAATGCCCTGTCAGCTATGGACAGCTGGAAAATCCGGATCGGCTTGTATTATTAACTGCTGAGATTGTTGTTTCCCATTGAAATACGTTCAGGAGAACTTTCTACCATAGCTGTATGATAAAACAAAAACACAGGAGGATATGTAGTGAGTTGATCATATTAAGATTTTAATTCATTGTAGCTGACCCCTACTGAGTGCTTATTATGTGGCAGATACAGTGTTGCAAGCATTTTACACATATTAGTAATAAGTGGGGGCCATTATTACCCCCCTTTTACAGATATGAAACTGAGAGACAGCATGATTACTTAACTTGCTCAAGGTGGCACAGCCTCTAATGGGAAAGCTAGGATTCGTACCAGGTAGTCTTCTTCCAGAGCTTCTGTTCTTAACCATCATGCTTTACTGCCTCTCTGAATATTTGCACAGACAAATGGATAAGTTTGTAGAACTATGGGAATGTGATATTTGGGGAAAGTCACCTTGCACCATCGATTAAAATTTAAAGTACACATGCACATACACAGATAGATTGACCTGAAAATCTTGGAGCATGTTCTACAGAAATAACAGGTATATACTAAAGGGTTTATATGCCAGAATATTTATTGCAACAGTGTTGGAAAGAACTGGAAAATCCTGAATGCCCAGGAATAAGTGAAAATAGATTTAACTGTGACACAATCATATCTGGCAGTTATGTTTTGAATGAATTGGGTCTCAATCTATTGATCTGGAAGTACATCCATGTTCACTAATGAAATGAGAAAAGAAAACAGCAAAGGACTATGTTGTGTGATGCATTTTTATAAAACAATGATCAAATAATATATGATTATGTGAAAATTTTTTTTGAATTTTATTGTTTTTGCAGTGGGTTCAAGTGTGAACACGAAATAAGTAAAAGGAAGCAGAGAAGAGTTTGGTGATAAAGGAAGTAATAATAAATAGTGGTAGATAACATTTATTGAGTGCTTATTCTGTGTCAGGCATGGTGCCTAATACAAAACTTCTCATTCAATTTTATGAACTTTGTGCACTTGTAATCCCCTTTTATACACCAGAACACACTTTGGAAGTTGAGTTGTTGAAGATCAGTCAACAAATAGGTTGCAAAAACATGATTCAAATCTAATGCTGATTGGCCCAAAGCCCATGATCTTAACCATCATACTGTAGTCAGAAAAGAAGGTGGGGCCAGAAGGGACTCCTGTTTACGTGGTTTAAAAAGTCATAAAAGGAATGCTTCTCTTGATATGATGTATTTACTTTTTTATAATAAACACACACCTAAATAAAACCACAAGGATCTAGTCTCCTTGGATTGTCACTCTGATCTCATGTCTAGAATAAATTGACCATGAGCTATTCCGATTCTTTCAACATGGGAACTTTGCACTCAGCCAGCTGGCTGGTCAGTCATAAGCTGAGCATACACTGTGTAGGACAGGGGCCTTGACATGAAATTGAGACCAGCCTCCGGGGAAATGCAGAGTAGCAGGGAACCAGTATTCCAGATCAGCTCCGGGTTTCCAACCTGCTGTGCAGGCAGCCCAGGAAGGTGTTTTGGTTATAGTTGCCCTGTGGGGATCCAGGCCTTTCTTGAGTTGGCCGGAGAGTCTGTCTCACATTGGTACTCTGGACTCTCTCTATACCCAGTCTGGAAAGGCCTGGATTCTTCGTTTTATTAGGGAAGTGAGCTTCCTGAAATCCCTTGGTCTCATGGGTCACCCATCATGTGCCAGATGCGCTGAGGGTACAAAGCTAATGCCAATGATAAAGAAGCTAAAACTATGATGACCTCATTTATCATTCTGGAATCCAAATATAATTACTGGTACATCCCTTCAATCTCTTCAATTAACTGCTCTGCCTTCATTTGTAGAAAGTCCAACAGAGGGTGGGACAAAAGTAGGTTTATATTGTTCGTATGGAAAATAATACAATAATCTCCAAATTATCACACAAGAATAAACTCCCATGTTTCATGTACTCATGTAAACCTAATTTTGCCTCACCCTGTATCTCTCTCCCATGAACTATTCAAGAATTTAAAACATTTCTTTAATCCAAAGGGTTATAACCCACTTCCAAAAGCCAAGGTGACAGGAAACTGGTGAATTGATCAGTGCAAAAGTTCTTGTTTTTCTGCCGCATGCGTCCCTGCTGTTCCCTCATTGGGCTTGACTTCGGCTTTGGTTAATACTATTGCTGGTCCAGACCCTGCTCTGCTGCATGATTCACCAATGTTTGCCTTTGAGGTTCAGCTCCTTGGCTCACTTAGTACACACTCCTGGTGTTCTTATTGTTTCCCAGTGGCATTCTCATTTGCTGGGCCCAACCTTCCAACGACAGCCCTTCACTTAGGAATGGCACCTTTCTGGGGCCTTCATCTTCTTTCCTGCCAACCGGTCTCAGTCAGCACCATCCCAATCCATCTGAGCTCCACTGACCTTGAACCTCAAAGAGAAAGGGTCAGAGCCCCTTTATTTCCTCTTCTTAGGACTGCCTCCTCGTACCACTTCAGGGGCACCGTCCAGTCCATATTGTATTCAGAAGGGATTGTATTCCTCAGACGTGGTGCCACACATCCCTCAGGGTGTATGCCTCAGACATATTCAGAGAATAGGCATCTATCACATCGATTACAATATTAATGGTGCCCCTGGAAGTGGTGCAACTCAGCACTAACCGCAACCCCAGCTTTCTATCTAAAGGGAGAGGGGAAGAATAGATATTTCAATACTAAGACATCCCATTATTCCCTTCTTCCAAGGCAATAGGTCTCTTGTAGTTGTATAATTAAGAAGGGTTTCTCAACTCATTCTTGCAAAACAAAGATCTGCTTCAACGTGATTCTCTGAAGCTTGTTTTTTTTAAAAAAAATAAAATATAATTTCTGCTCCTCCAGGCACCCCATTACCCAAATAATAATAGCTATCATTTATTCAGCTGACATGGGGCATACTTTACATGCATTATCTCATCTCTCATAGAAGAATTCTGAGTCTAATAATGGAGCTAACATGTACAGAAATTATAGTACAAAGTAGAATGTGAAAAAAAATTATATGAGTGAGGTAAGTGCCAAACGCCAAGAGAAGGAATATTTCCAGCCAGAGAGGCTCATTCAATCAACATCCAGCACAGAAGTATTGTGTGTGTGTTTTATATCCTGGTCTCAAGAATCTCACAGACCCTGGGCAAAAGGAGAAGGAAACAGACACATCTTGACAGTGTGATGTCATCTGATGACTGCAATATGGCCATCAGGGCAGGCTCCTTGGAAGAGGTGGCATATGAGCTACAAACATCGGAGGTGTGTGTATGGGGGGGCTTCTAAACAGACAAGGATGGGTTGCACCTGGATCTCATTATACCAGCCCCGTCCTCTAGAAGAAAGAGAGAGAAACAAGGGGTTGTTAACCTCCCCCCCCCCATTCGATTCTCCTCCAAGGGCCTAATTTGGAATCCTTTAATGGTAACCAGCCCTTCCCCTCTGTGCAACTGGCTTTCCTCCCACTGAAGATTGCACTGCACTTTTCCCTACTTAGCTCCATTCCGTTTGTGACCTCCTCTCCAATTTACCAATTCTGATTCACATCCTCCATTTTTGCTCCCACTGAGAAGAAACAGCCGACTTTTGGACTTCCAAACCCCCTGGATAAAGGCCAAGCTTCCATAAACTCCAGAATATTATTGTGTGAATTAAAATGTTCACATGGTATTCGCCATGCAGTTACTCCAACATTTATTTTGGAAAATATTACATTTGGAAAATGGGAAGCATTCCAGAGTATTCTCTTACCTTGAAATATCAGTTAGACATAAGGGTATTTTGAGATCATTTCTTGCTCAAAAGTTAGCAAACAATCTGTACAATTAGTCACATAAAATTTCCTTAAATAACATTAGCTAAGGGCTCTGGGGCTTTAAAAAAAATGCCTATAGAATATTTGTGGAGAGATTTGGGGCAGAAAGCTGCAATTCTAACTCTGAGGCAAACTTTCAAAATGCCTTTGAGTTAAATCCCACTTGGCTCTTCTTGCACATTGCTCTCCCAATCACTGATGATTAGACCTTGCTCGGTTGCACTTTTTCCAAGATCTTAACATGCTTCAGACTAGATCCCTCTGGCTATAAGAGGCAAAGCAGCCGAGAGCCCTTGACAAAATACACCTAAACCTGAAGGCTGAGGCACCTGGAAGCCCAAGAGGCCCACCCATATCCCTCTTTTTGCCATTGATTTCTCCTGAGCTGGGTTTTGCAGTGCTAAAGCCCCAGGAAAAGAATGCCAAGGGGTCTTCTATCCCAGGAGGGTCTTATTGATGCACCTTATTCTTTAATGTGGCTCAGTCTCTAGGGCCCATGTTCTGTTTGCAGTGGCCACAATGCAAGTGAGAATGGAGGACCTTGAGAAAAAAAAATCCCGGTGTGATGGGCAGGATTCAGTCACTGTGTATTCTTTCAGGCTTGGAAATTTGATACTCTTTGACACTCAACATTGCCCACCATCCCTTTTATAAAAAAGAAAGTTCTGCCAAAACCGGTTTGGCTCAGTAGATATAGCATCGGCCTGCGGGCTGAAAGGTCCCGGGTTTGATTCCGGTCAAGGGCATGTACCTTGGTTGCGGGCACATCCCCAGTAGGGGATGTGCAAGAGGCAGCTGACCGATGATTCTCTCTCATCGATGTTTCTAACTCTCTATCCCTCTCTCTTCCTCTCTGTAAAAAATCAATTATATATAATATATAAATTTTAAAAAATCAATATATATATATATATATATATATATATATATATATATATATAAGCTTTTCCTTACTCCTTGTGAGAGTGTCCAAGCAAAATGAGAGGTGTCTCATGTAGCGTCTTCCTGCTTGGATGGAATGTAAGTGCCCCAGAGTGTCAGAAGGGCATCTGCATTGGTGTTGAGGGACCAGGGTGAGAACAGATTAGTAAATAAGTAAATTTATTCTTTTTAAATATATTTTTATATTTTTATTGGCTTCAGAGAGGCAGGGGGAAGAGAGGGAGAGATAGAAACATCAATGATGGGAGAGAATCATTGATCATCTGCCTCTTGCAGGTGCCTCAGCCCACAACCTAGGCATGTACCCTTGACCAAAATAAAATTCAGGACCCTTCAGTCTGCAGGCCGATGCTCTATCCACTGAGCTAAACCAGCTAGGGCATAAGTAAATTTATTAATTGGAGGTTTTTTACTATCAGAGTTACAAATATGGAACAGGAGAAAACTAGCATGATCTTTATGATGCTAGGTTGAAATTGGAGGCTCTCACATTTCCAATATAGAAATAGAGACAGTAATAAATGTAGATGCAAGTAATATATAATATATATTAGAAATAAGTGATATATGTTGTAAGATACACACACACACACACACACACACACACACACTTTATTTGAAAGGCTTAGGAGCAGCAACATCCCACAGCAAGGAGGCATACTTAGCATCTTCATTTTGATATACTGTTTTTTAATAAAAGAGACCATAGTTCTTTGCAGGTTGGCTGATTTTAGTGCTGGCGCAATGAAAGAAAAAATAAACCTAAAAATGAACAAAAATAGATACAGAGGCAGAGAAGCATCAAATAGACCATCAAACTTCAGTGGGAAGGCAGAGGAAGGTAAGGGACAGCTAAGGGATCAACCAAAGGACTTGTGTGCATGCATAGAAGCATAACTGATGGACACAGACACTAGAGGAGTGAGGGCATGTGCCAGGGGTTGGGGTGGCTGGGGGGAGGTCAATGGGCGAAAAAATAGACATATGTATGTAATACTCTAAACAATAAAAATAAGTAGGTAAATAAACAAATAAATAAATGAATAAATATAAAAATAAACCTAGACATCTTGTGCCAAAAAAACAACAACAAAGGAGTGTTAAAAAAATGATGGGGACATGTCTAAAGACCACAAGAGATAATTTGAAGGGCTCCCACTGGTCATGCCTGGGACATTTGAACATCAAAATAAGTAATGATAATAGTGGATGATAGACTATTGGGTAAAATAGGAACATGATTATATACTGATATAAATAAATAAATAGAATGTTTAATGAGGAAATGGATATTTATATAGTCTTAAGATTCTCCCTCATTGAAAAATTATTCATTACAAGGAGAAAAAGAATGACTTCATAGTGGGCAAGTCTGACAGACACCATCTTAATCAACTAATCAAAGTACCCATAACCAATAATGGAACAAATCAAAATTGTATGCCACCTGATAAGATGCAATGAGAAGACATAACATCACTTTTATGGTATTCCTTTCTGAGGTGCATAACCAGGATCATATCCTGAGAAAACTCAAGCAACAAATTGAGGATCTTTTGACAAAAGAAATGACCTTATTTATTTTATTTTATTTATTTTTAAAAATATATATTTTATTGATTTTTACAGAGAGGAAGGGGGAGAGATAGGAAGTTAGAAACATGAGAGATGAGAGAGAAACATTGATCAGCTGCCTCCTGCACCCCTCTCCCCACTGGGGATGTGTCTGCAACCAAGGTGTATGCCCTTGACTGGAATTGAACCTGGGACCTTTCTGTCCGCAGGCTGACGCTCTATCCACTCAGCCAAACCGGTTTTGGCATGGCCTGCAATTTTAAAATGTCAAGGTATATTTACACAATGGAATACTATGCTGCCATAAAAAAGAAGGAATTCTTATCATTTGCAGCAACCTGGATGGAATTGGAGAACATTATGCTGAGTGAAATAAGCCAGTCAATGAAAGAAAAGCACCACATGATCTCACTCATTTATGGATAATAAGGAACATTATAAACTGATGAACAAAAAAATAGATACAGAGACAGTAAAGCAACAAACAGACTGTCAAATTACAGTTGGATGGGTAGGGAGATATAGGGGAGGTAAGAGATCAACCGAAGGACTTGTGTGCATGTATATAAGCATAACCAATGGTCGCAAAACTCTGGGGAGGGAGGGCATGTATGGGAGTGTGTGTGGGGGGGAGAAGGGGGATTGGTAAGATATGTACACATATAATACCTTAATAAAAAATGAAAGAAAAAAAAGAAAATAAAAAAGATAAAAATAAAAAAAATAAATATGTGGTAGAATTAACCAATTTGGGGGGGGGATAAAATAAAATAAAATGTTAAGGTCATAAAAATTAAGGAAAGACGAGGGAATTTTTCAGAGTAAGAAGACTAAAGAGATATGAGATAAATACAGCATGATTTTATGTTCTCGTTTTATGTTAAAAGATGTTTTATGAACCATTATTAAAACTTGAATGGGATCTGAGGAATAGAGAGTAGTCTATTGATATTGATTTTCCTGGTGTAGATGGGGTTTCTTTGGTTCTATAAAAAATGTTCTTGTTTGTAGAAAATACTAAAGTATTTGAGAGTGCTAGGGCACCATGTTAATAGCTAACAAATAGTTCAGAAAAAAAGTTTTTGTACTTGTCTTGTAATTTTTTTGTAAGTTTGAATCTACTTCCAAATAAAAAGTTTATTTTAAATATATTTTTACTGATTTCAAATAGGAAGGAAGAGGGAGAGAGAAATAGAAACATTGATTGGCTACCTCATGCATGCCCCCTACCAGGGACTGAGCATATGCCCTGACCGGGAATCAAACTGTGACCTCCTGGTTCATAGGTTGATGCTCAACAGCTGAGTCACACCAGTTGGACTAAAATGTAAAAAAAAAAAAATAATAATAATAATAATAATAATTAATTAATTAAATTAAATCCCCGGTAGACTCAAAGAATCTTTATTGGATCAGAAGCTCCACAGATGACCCCAATGTTTAGTATTGGAAACTACTGGATTAAATAATATGATGTATTCCTAGATCTAATTTGAATCCCATTGGATTAGAATCTCCAGAAGTAAAGCCTGGATATTTTTAAAAATTTATTTACAAGCAATTCTTAGAATCTGAGAGGGTTGAGAAGCATTAAAATTCATCTTGGAGGTCGCTGAATTTTTTTGTCAAAGGCATGTAAGGTGTGGCAGTTTAGTATCAAAATAGTGCATTACATTTGTACATCAAGGAACACTAGGAGGCTTGAGCACGCTTTCTACACCCTATTTCCAAAGAAGGACCTTGGGTCAGCAGCGAACTGCTGCCAGGAGAAAGGTAGCCCCAGAGACCATCTGTACTAGTAGCTGAGGGCATGAAAAGGTCTGTTGTTTGAGAGAGGACTGAAAATAGCTGTTGTATTTTTATAGTTGAAAAGGAAAGTAGACTGGCCTCTGGTAGGACCATGGGACTGGAATGGCAGTGGATTTGCAGTCTGTGCAGAACTGACACCTGAGCCCATCTGAGTGAAGTGTCATAGGACTAACAGGGGGGCTTGGAGAGCAATTGCATCTTGTGGAAAGGAGATCCAGTGGGGCCATTCTCTATTGGTAATGGGGCTGAGAGAATGGAGTCCCTCCATCCAAGTCCCATGCTGGCCTGTGCAGTGAATTGGGCCAGCAGTGGCAACTGACAGGACCTGGACAACAGTGGGCATCCACTTTCCTTTTAAAAAAAATGTATTTTATTGATTTCAGAGAAGGAAGGGAGAGGGAGAGAGAGAAAGAGATAGAAACATTAATGATGAGAGATAATCATTGATTGGCTACCTCCTGCACACCCTCTACTGGGGATCGAGCCCACAATCCAGGCATGTGCCCTTGACCAGAATAAAACTTGGAACCCTTCAGTCTGCAGGCCAACGCTCTATCCATTGGGCCAAACCAGCCAGGGATCCACTTTCAACAGCAACACCTTAGGGTATCAAGGACTAGCGTGGACACTGGATCCCAGGGCTTAGCTTAGCTTGAAGTAGAAGTCAAATGGCTCTCCTAAGAGGGCAGCAGACACCCTCCAGCATTCTTAGAAGATCCAGAAGAAGGGGAAAGGGTCCTATGAATGTGACACAAGATTCACACTCACCTAGCCTGAAGTGCTCAAGTCACTTTTCCTTTAATTGGGAGACTTGGACATGTGCTCATAATTCTACCTTCAGCGTTGAGGAGTTTATACCAGCTCCATTTCAGTGGACCTGCTTTGATTTCTACTGGACTGCTCGGCACAGGCTGGGATCCACAACATGATTACTAACGAATAGATCATCAGATGTGATTTCCACAAATCCAACTGGGAATTCATGTTAGACCTGCTTTTGTATTCTGCGAACCTTACGTTAAACAGGTTGCTTAGACACCAAGACTACATTTTATAGTGTATTCCAGATGCACATACTCAGTCTCCCACACCTCACCAGACTATGATTAAAAATGAGGTCAGGTTTACGTTATAAAGTCCAAATTACTGTGGCCCAAACTTTCATCTTCTCTGATGACAGGAAGTCTCACCTTTTACGAGGCTCCTCTTCATAAATAGGTCTTTGCACCTCCCAGTTGCTCACATGTTCCACACACCCGTACTGTCCCCGCCACCTCCATGGCTTTAGATTGCTCATCACACCCAATCCCCCCTCTCCCATAGTCACCTGTCACTCCCTGCAACTTTACAATTGAAGCCACCACATCTACACTGATTTTAGGGGAGGCTTTTCTTCCCTTTACTAAATTTTTCTAAAGGTGGACACAGACACCTTTAGATAGATAGATAGATAGATAGATAGATAGATAGATAGATAGATAGAGATAGAGATATATAATATTATATATATTACATGTATATTATATATTTTTTTCTTTATTGATTTCAGAGAGGAAAGGAGAGGGAGAGAGAGAGAAACATCAATGAAGAGAGAGACACATTGATTGGTTGCCTCCTGCATGTGCCCTGATCAGGGCCAGGGATCAATCCTGCAACCTAGGTACGTGCCCTTGACCGGAATTGAACCCAGGACTCTTCAGTTCACAGGCTGACGCTCTATGCATTGAGCCAAACAGGCTAGAGCCAGACCCTTTTTTAAATTTCCTGCATCATAACAGGGCCTAGGTTGTACTATTTAACAAAATTTTTACAAAATGGTGAAGGATATGAGAAAGGAATTCTAAAACTGACAAACTTAGAAATGGCTATGAATTCTGAATGCTCTCAGACTCCACAGCCAAAGCACAGGCTGTCAGGGCCTTGAAGGTGCCTTCCTGCCTACCCTGTTTCCCCGAAAATAAGATAGTGTCTTATATTAATTTTTGCCCCCAAAGATGCACTAGGTATTATGTTTCCATGAAGTAGGTCTTATTTTCGGAGGATGTCTTATTTTCAGGGAAACACAGTAGTTCCCAGGCTCGGGTTGGGCTCTCTGGCAGGGTCTGCTTTATCTTCTCCCTGTGGAGGTGACCTCCAGTGAGTTCCTCCTACTGAAAGCCCACGCCCCCAAGCTCCAGAAGCCCCAGGAGAGGAACACATTTCTCCCTGTGGTCTCTCATCTCAGTCCTGCCTTCCTTACCCTCATTTCCTAGCCACTTCCTCTGGGGAAACTTCAATGGGGTCAGGTCTGTTCCTGTGGCCTCTGTGAGATCATCACATAAAAGTGAAATAGCCAATGGAGAACATTCCCCAAGCCCGGGTTTGAGTATTACCACGTGTGAGATAGTCACAGGCCAGTCTTCTTGGACTCAGCCTAGTGCAGCCCCGTTTCCTTTTGTGGACTTTTATCTGCATGAAGTGAAAACCCAGACTGTAGCTTCCCTGTGGTCCCAGAATCTTCACCTGCAATCTCCTGTGAGAAGTTCTTTAAACAGGAAGCTCGAGAATCTCTACCCAAATAAACAATACCACCCTGGCTGGGGTAGTCTACATCCACATCTTCCAGGAAATAGTGCTCCCAGCTACAGAGATGCCACTCTGCCCATAACTAAGGCCAATGTTATTCTGCAGAAAAGTTCAGCTCTCTGGCCGAAACCGGTTTGGCTCAGTGGATAGAGCGTCGGCCTGTGGACTGCAGGGTCCAGGGTTCGATTCCGGTCAAGGGCATGTACCTTGGCTGTGGGCACATCCCCGGTAGGGGGTGTGCAAGAGGCAGCTGGTGGATGTTTCTCTCTCATTGATGTTTCTGGCTCTCTGTCCCTCTTCCTTCCTCTCTGTAAAAACCAATAAAATATATTAAAAAAAAAAAAAAGTTCAGCTCCCTGGAGTCACAGTTGTCACACTTACATTCCAGAAAAGGGTCAGGTTCAATATTAGTGTATCTATTTCATACATTTTGATCCTTTTCTCCAAACCAAGGATGAATCGGCCTCAAAAATGAAGGAAAGTTTCCACCTCTTGAAAACAACTTGAAGATCTGAAATGACAACATTTGAGCCACTATCCCCACCCCAGGCTTCACAAAGTTCAGGCCCATTTTTTGTCAGGGCTCCCGTTACAGGAACTGTGTACCTGTGATCCCCAGAGTCTCTGCTTTCCCCAAGGGTCTCACTCCTGAAGGGGTGTCCAGCTCTGACGTGAGGGCAAGGGAAACTGCCTGGAAACCCCTTCCAGGGCACACAGCCCATTCCCAGTAACGTAAATATGGAATTAATTTTGACCTCTTTTTCTTGAACCTCAGATATCTGACATGTCAGTATTCATTCAAAAAGAATTTTATAAAGGTTAAAGAACTAGAGTTAGCCAATTAGTGAACCCGAGATTCTTTAGGGATTCAATTTCTGGAGTCATAGGTCACTCAGAATTATATGAATTTGGAGGTGTGGATTTTAGTGGGTTTAGGTTGTATAGATTGTCAACTCAGATAAATTGGAGCAAAGGTGGATTTTCTCAATACATTCTTGAGTAGACTTTAAATTGTGTAATTAACAACAGCTGGCAAGTGCTCATGTCTTTTCCATTTATATTGGCCACTAGCCCAAACAATCAAAATGGGTTTTTGCAAATCATAAACTTAAAAATCATCATTGGGGAATGCCAATTAAAGAAAAATTAAATCCTCACCTGAGGACATGTTCATTGATTTTTAGAGAGAAGAGGAAGGGACTGAACCTACAGCCTAGGTGTGTGCCCTGACCAGGAATTGAACCTGCGACCTTTCAGTATATGGGATGATACTTCTATCAACTGAGCCACATGGGCCTGGACAGGAGGCCATGCTTAACTAAAAAACAAAGCAAAGCAAAGCAAAGCAAAGCAAAGCAAAGCAAAGCAAAGCAAAGCAAAGCAAAGCAAAGCAAAGCAAAACAAAACAAAACAAAACAAAACACAACTGGATATACAGAATGCAGAGAAATTCTCTTGCCTTCAGTTCCAGTCATTCAAGTGTTTATTTCCTGCTACGTGCCAGACACTGTGCTAGGTCTTATAGTTGCTATCAAGATGAAAGAGCAAACCTATCTCTGAATTCCTTTCCTCCTAGTTATGGGATAGAGGGGAGAGGGGTGGCAGGAAATACTGTTAACTAAAATGTTAAAACTACAAGACTGTTCTCAGTTGGTAACAGAGGTGTGAACATGTGTTGTGGAAGCACAGAGAAGAGCAACTAACTCTACCCAGAAGGCTTCACAGAGAAGGTGCAGTTAGTCATATCTTGAAAGGTGAGTAGAAAAGATCAACAGAAGAAGAGACAAGAAGCCCTGACTGTTTTGGCTCAATGGATAGAGCATCATCCTGTGGACTGAAGTGTCCCAGGTTTGAATGGTTGGGGCACATGTGAGACGCAACCAATTGATGTGTCTCTCTCACTTAGATGCTTTTCTTTCTCTGTCTCTCTCCTTCCTTTCCACTCTCTAAAAATAAAAGGGAAACTATCCTCGGATGAGGATTAACAAACAATAAAAAGAGACAAGGATTTCAATATTTGTTTGATGCCTATCCTTCCTACTAGACTGACTATGATTCCATGCAGGTAGGGACTGAGTCTTTTTCAATGTTATATTTATGTCATCCAAGTCAGCACTTAGCACATCTCTATTACAAAACCCCCACAGCCATGACACCGTCACGCCATCACAACCAAATGCCAAAAGGCACCTGCTGAACATCATATCATTTCTTCATGGGAACAAGTAAGTGTTACTCTGTTCAATTCTCATCTTCTGACAAAGGTCAATTTAAGTGCTCCTGAGAAGGAAAGGTTAGGGCAGGAAACTATTCTTATCTCCGTCCACAACTGTCTTCAAGGTAATTGGGGCTGTGCCCACAGCGAGGTGCGCCTGGGTGGGCGGGGACTTGACGCTGGGTCCCTTGGCACCCGGGTCTGGGTCTTATGTGACTTTGTGTGGTAGGCCTCTAGTATTAAAATAATTGTTGACCAACTAAACAAACAGTATCTTAGGTAAATAGAACTATATAAACAATAGCAAAGGTGAGGTGAGCCAAAGTATGTTTACAGTTCCAAGTATGTGAAACACAGTTTATTCTTGTATTATCCATATGAACAACTGTAAATCTGCTTCTTTCCCCACCATGTAAATAATATGATGATTTTCCTAGAATATAGTTTATAACATGAACACCATTAGTTCCTGGGAAGGAAAGAGATGTGTCCTAAAACAGCTCAAAAGAGCTATCACTAGAGAACAAGCTAGAAGATCTGAGTTCTAGTCCCAGCCCTGTTATTAACTACTTACATGACTTTGAGTCATAGATTAGCCTATACAACCCTCAGTTTTCTTACTCATAAAATAGTTTGTAAGAGTTTATTTTTACAATCCTATATAATAAAAGGCTAATATGCAAATTGTTCCATCAACTGGGAGTTCCACTGGGAATTCAACCAGGAGGCCCAGCTGGCCGGCCAACTGCCCTCAGCACCTCCCCTGGCCGGCCCAATCCCTGATTGACCCCCTTCCACCCCGATCAGGAGTGGGGCTGGACAGCCAACTGCCCACAGCCCCTCCCCCTGGCCAGAACAGCCTGATCAGCCCTGATCAGGGCTGGAGGGCCAGATCCCACCTGTGCATGAATTCATGCACTGGGCCTCTAGTATTAGATATTTTTAAAAAAATGAAATAAAGAATGTAGTATTTATTGCATTTTTTCCTTTTTTTTCTGAATGCAAAATTAATACATGCATCCAGCTGTAATATGGCCAATGAAATGCATACTGATCATTTCTCACCCCTTCTTTACCAAAATTACAGTACTGATAAAATCGGTGAATAAATACTCAAAAGTAAGGAATGTAATCAAACGAGAAAGCTGAGACTCCTGCCACATCAGAGCTGCTGCTCTTGGTCATGTGTTTTCCTGGCCGGGGCCTTCTAGTTCTCTCTAAGCTAGCCAAGGAGGTGAACAGATAGAAAGTCTGAAACGATGAAAAGCTAAGCAGCATTAAGGTTACAGAGATTTTAGCATCAGCGTATTGCAGGCATTCCTAAAATGTTTTGTGCCATGGATCTCCCTGACTGCTGAGGAAGACTATGGGTTCCTTCTGCCTTAGTCTGATCAGCCTGCTGTAACAGAATACCGCAGACTTGGTGGCTTGTAATAACAGAAAAGGAGGCTTAAAAGTTCAAAATCAAGGTGCCAGCATGGTCGAATTCTGATGGGGCCTTTTTTCCTGGTTCACAGCCACTGTGTTCTTGCTGTGTTCTCAGATGGCAGAAGGGACAGGCTACCCGTGGTCGGCAAACTGCGGCTCATGAGCCACATGCGGCTCTTTGGCCCCTTGAGTGTGGCTCTCCCATAAAATACCATGGCCTGGGCGAGTCTATTTTGAAGAAGTGGAATTAGAAGAAGTTTAAGTTTAAAAAATTTGGCTCTCAAAAGAAATTTCAATAGTTGTACTGTTGATATTTGGCTCTGTTGATTAATGAGTTTGCCGACCACTGGCTAAGCTCTTGGGGGCCTCTGTCATAAGGGGACCTCCTAATAATATCACATTGAATACTGGGATGTCTACATAGGAATTTGGAGGGACAAGAACATTCCGATCATAGCATTTTCTCAGAATAATACATTTAAATGCATAAAATTAAAATATATGAGGTTATAAAATAAATTATACTGAAATGCAATTTTTAAAATATTATAATTTTGTGATATACTACCATATTAACAAATTCAATAATAAGGTCTCATAGTTGACTATCATTTTTAATATGTCTGAAAAATGTAATATAATTGAAATATATGAAAATGTCTATGATTTCTATTGGTGATAATGTCACAAATACTGCCCAAACTCCTGTGGTTTCTTGCCTATATTCAGATGGTGGAAAATATGATATTTCAGTTAGAAGTTAGTGAAAATAAAATTGTAATTATATTTTAAGTCAAGTCCATGGACTCCCCTGAATTCTACCCACAGACCCCAGGTTAAAAAAGATGGTCTAATTGAATTTCTAGATTTCCCGAGAGCAGAGAAGATGTGATTCTTTAATTTTCTAGAACTGAAAAACACATGATACTTCAGATTTTAAAAGTTTACTAAATTCCGGCAGAATAATGCAAAAAAAAAAATGAAATAAAGAAGCATGATAGGAAACATATGGTAAAACATCAGCAATAAAGAGAAAACCCCCAAAACAACCCGAGTAGAAAGACAAATAACAAATAGCACTGGAATCTAATGAGCAAAATCCTTTGCAAGAAAACAACGAAGAAATATCTTTTAAACACTGAAATTTCCTTTGAATCTTTAATTATATTTATAATGAAATTATCATTAGTTTGAGGTAGAATAAAGGTAAAATTGAACATATGAATATAGAACAATTAGCAGTTCTGAACTAAACTAAACTCTAGTAAGAAAAAAAATAATCCAGAAGGGAGTATTGGAATGCAAATATAATGTATATTAATTTGGAAAAACTAAATAATAGAGTAATATAAAATAAGAAGTGAAAGAGCTCTGTCATAATCTTTTATTTGTTGTGTATTCTCCTATACCTTTTTAATGTCTATGTAAACATGTATACACATACATACATACATACATACATACAAAATACCTTTTATTCTTTAAACAACAAGCTCCCTCTATATAAAATGGATTCTTGGTTTCTCCCCTTACCCCTCATTTAATGGAATATACTGCCATCCTTCAATATTGTTATATGCAGATCTACTTCACTCTTTTTGCTATCACATTCTACAATATGGATATATCATTATTCATTTAACACATTCCTAACATGGGGTATTTATATTATTTTTAATAGCTGCTCTCTTATAAATAACTAGTGGCCCAGTGCATGAAATTCATGCACATTAAAAGAGAATTAATTAGAGGAAATATTTGAATATTGCTATTTCCCCTTTCTCTATAATAGAAGTGTTGGAGATGAAAGAAAATTAGAAAAATGCATATGAAAATCTCCCTCCTGTCAGAGTCTGGGGCACACCGCGGGACCCACAGTCAAGTCCCCACCCACCTATTCACATCTTGAAATCACAGGAGACCCAGGCCCAGCTGGCCCTACCCCAGTCAAGTCCTGCATGGCTGGGAGTGCAGCCTCAGGTACCCTGGCCCAGTGTTAGGGCAGGGGGCATGGCCTCAGGTCCCTCAGCCTGACCTCAGATCCCCGCCCTGGCACGAGGGCGAGAGGGTGCAAGGGCATGATGATCATTTGCATATTAGCTCCTTATTAGGACTAGATGCCCAGTGCACAAAATTCATGCATGGGGAGGGGTTCCTCTCAGCCCAGTCTGCACCCTTTCCCATCCAGGACCCCTTGGGAATGTCGATCTGTTGATTTAGGCCCTTTCACAATCTTGGACTGCTGAATCCAAGAATTTTGGACCTGCCTGCCTGCCTAGTTGCCCCTTAATGCCTCCTCCCTGCCAGCCAGGTTGGTCTTAACTCCCCCCCCCCCTCCAGTGGCCTGGCCACCCCTTACTGCCCCTACCGCTGGCTTGGTCGTCCCACACAGCCTGCTTGTTCAGTCGTTTGGTCGTCCCTCACTAACCCCACTGCTGGCCTGGTTGTAGGCAGCCATCTTGTGAGGGTGTGAGCGTCAATTTGCATATCATCTCTGTATTATATAGGCTGCTTAGAGAAATTTTCTGTCAGTATTTCTATAGAATAGAGGGATAGAATGAGAAGTGTTGGGTCAAAGATGAAGATGCTACCAAAATGACTTCTAAAAATATTGCTAACTTATAGACTGGTTATAAGCATATGAAGTACACTATTTTATTTTATTTTATCATTTTAAATATATTTCTTTATTGACTTTAGAGAGGAAGGAAGGAGAGAGATAGAAACATCAATGATGAGAATCATTGATCGGCTGCCTCCTGCATGCCCCCCAATGGGGATTGAGCCTGCAACCCAGGCATGTTTCGTTGGCCTGAATTGATCCTGGGACCCTTCAGTCCGCAGGCTGATGTTCTATTCACTGAGCCAAGCCAGCTAGAGCTGAAGTACAATATTTTAAAGAGGACAAAAAATGGAGATAATTTGGTTGTGAATTTTATTTTACAAATGACAAAAATAAGCATTACTTTGAGTGCACAGGAGAAATAGCTTTGTCCTTCAGACCATGTGCAAAATACCTTTCCAAAATTGATCACGAATTAATTTAAACAGATTTAGTAATGAAAAAACTCTTCAACTCTTCAGTTTTATTCCTTTAAAAGCAGACCCTCAAATAAATCCTTGTAGATAATACTATTTTTCATAAGGTAATCTTAGTGAGAAAAACATCTGCCTTTGAATTTGATTCTAAACACAGTGGAGCACTGATTTGTGCAGTGAGAGTGATAAGATCCTTGGTAAAAAGTATCTAAGTCATCTTAGAATTTGTAACATTCTAATATGTTAAGAATGTAATTGCTGGGCAGGTTTAGACATGTACTTAAGACTTTGAGAAAACAGGTACTGAAAAGTTCTGGAAGAAAAAAAGGCCTATTACTTGAATCTTCAAATTAGAGTAAAACTATAGAGTGCTAACTATAAAAGGTCAACTATAAAGGTATTCTTTAAATTGTGTTTTACTAATTCAGCAAATATTTGAGTGTGCCTATGTAGTAGACACTGGGTTAGGCACGACAGACATTAAATTTAATTTGGAGGATGTTGTAGTTTGTAAGAACTTAATGTATTTGATATATACTAATTCTCTAAATTATTTAAAATGTACCCCCCATTTAAAGCAAAAATGTATCCCCGTTTTTTGAATATATTTTTATTGATTTCAGAGAGAGGAAGGGAGAGAGAAATAGAAACATCAATGAGCACTGGTCGGCTGCCTCCTGCATGCCCCAAACTGAGGGTGGATGGAGCCATCTTACTTTCCTACGTTGTGAAAAGTTGGAAAATCAAGTTAGAAAAAAAGGTATCTCACCAAGGAAGGACACACAATCTGGGCATGTGTCCTGACCTGGAACGAACTGTGACCTCCTGTTTCATAGGTCAACACTCAACCATTGAGCCACGTTGGCCGGGCTGTAACCCCATTTTGTAAATGATTAACGTCAATTGCAGAGAAGCAAAAATAGCCTTTATTTTAAAAGATTATATGGATGACCTACTACAGCACCATCTGACATACAAAGAAATACAAGAGATGGTCCCTGCCTTCAAAGCACTTTACAGTTTTAAGTACCAGAATTTCAAAAAGTATTGTTAAAAAAAACATAGAGCCTTCACAAAGAAAAATAAAATGCTGGTACTTTGTGTCATACATAGGTTTCCAAAGGACTTGTGAAAAGTTAGAAAAACAAGTTAGAAAAAGAGGCAGCTCATCAAGGAAGAACATACAAGAGTAGCAGTAAGAACTCTAAGGATGTAGCTACACCCCAAAATGAGTGATTGCTTGAGTCTCATTATGGTCGACAAATAGTACATGGTAGTTATGTTTGGACTTAGGTAGGAGAAATAGGCCCTATGTTTTGGAGGCCAATACTGTAGTCTAAATGAATGGGTGATAAGCAGAATGAAAAATGATGAATTCTTTCTTAAAATTTTTAATAAAATAATTATCATTTATTAGAAAAATATTAAGGCTAATTGAAACTCAAGGAGGCTGAGGAGACAATAAGAATTTAGCTGCTTCCCATGAATTCCAGTGTCCAGGCTCATGGAACTATATGTATCATGGAACTATAGTAACTTGTAGATATTACAGAATTATGGAGCCTATGGATAGTTTTATGTGCTCATGGATAGTTTGAGAAGATCAGAAGCTTGAGCTCAGACTCATGTTGTTCCAATACTTTAAAAAGTAAAGTATAAAAGACCATTTCTAGGAACTATAGACTGAGGTGGCCTGGGATGGTAAACCAAAAATTCTGTATGGGAGTAGGTTATTTGTTCCCTCAAAATAGTGCAGTTTCAAACTAGCATTCTAGGTGCCGAGGGAAAGTATAAAGATGACAAATAGGCTATTGATTTTGCTTCTAAGAAACTGGAAGTTTAATAGGGAGTTAAGGAAGTAAACCAAAAGCAAGCAAATCAATAAGAAATGAATTCTAAATATATTTTTGTCTTGATTTCTTCTTTTCATAAAAAAATATTTTTATTGATTTCAGAGAGGAAGGGAGAGGGAGATAGAAACATTAATGATGTGAGAGAATCATTGATTGGCTGCTTCCTGCATACCCCCTACTGGGGATCAAGCCAGCAACCCACGTGTATGCCCTGACTGGGAATCAAACCATGGCCTCCTGGTTCCTAGGTTGATGCTCAACCACTGAGCCACGCTGGATGGGCTTGCTTTCTTCTTTAAGAAGATGCAGTGCTTTGAAATTTCTCTCTGCCAAGTCTTTCATTTTACTATTTATTCAATATTTTATTGTAAAACTTTTGTTTTATGTGCAAGGCACTGTGCTATGTGGTACAGAAAATAACAAAGAATCAGAAGTAGATTTTTGCCCTCAAGGAGCTTACAGTGAGAGGGAGTTATATTAAAATTTTTAAATGTAAGTGTCTTAGCTTGTCCGGGCTGATATAACAAAAATACCATAGACCGAGTGACTCCAACAACAAGCATTTATTTCTCACTGTTTTGGAGGCTGGGAGGTCCATGATGAAGATACCAGCTGATTTCATGTCAGGTGAGGACCAACTTCCTGGTTCACAGCCCATGCCTTTGGGCTGTGTTCTCACAAGATGGGAGCTATTGATAGATGTGCTTGGAGTCTCTTTTATAAAAGCACCAATCCCTTTCCTAATGGCTCCATCTCGTTATGTAGTCACACCCCAGAAGCCCCATCTCCTCATACCACCATACTGTGAGTTAGAATGTCAACATGAATTTGGGGTGGGTAGGAACGACACACACCATCACTCTACTGCAGTTAGTGACGAAGATCAGCTTGCATTTGTTCATTTAAAACAAGCTGTACAGTTGCACATATATTCATTTGAAATAGAGGGTCAAAGAAGGATCACTTACCCTTTGAGACAACGTGGAGGACCTGGAGAGTATTATGGTAAGTAAAATAAGCCAGCCAGAGACAGACAAATATCACATGATCTCACTTATATGTGGAGTCTAAAGAACAAAGTAAACTGATGAGTAAAATAGAACAGGAGGCATGGAAACATGGAACAGACTATGGAATCTCAGAGGGAAGGGGGGCAGGAGCCAGGTGGAGAGAGATTAAACAAAGAATTCATATGCATTACCCATGGACACAGACAGTAGGGTGATGAAGGCCTGGGGCAGGCCAGGAACTGGGTGGAGGTAGATATGGGGGAAAAACTGGGGGACATCTATAATATTCTCAACAATAAAGATTATAAAAAAGAAAAAGGGGGGTCCCACGAGGGCAAAGGAAAATAAACTGAGAAGATTAGCCAGTTGTTTCGCAGGTAGCCTGACCATGAGGTGGTTGTGTTTGGCAAAAGACCATGGTAGACACTAAACAAATCTCATTTACCTTCCTTTTCATTTCCCATCATCCTTTGAAATTAGGTTGGGGACAGGTTCTGAACATGGATGTAAGCAGAGTAATTTAGACCACTTCAAGTCCTGGCCCTTTAAAATAAGAATAATTAATCCGCAACTAGTAAAGCTAAACATATGCCTGCAACCACTGGAGGCCCAATAAAGATGATACCCTTGACTCACTTCTTAGAGGTTCGTTGCCCTGAAAGAGCTGGCCAACCTGCTCTGGGCTTTTTGTGAGGACAGAATAAACCTTTCTTATCTTAAACCTCTGAGATTTAGGGGTGTATTTGGTATCTCGGTATAGCTTAACTTTCTTGGCTAATACCTACAAATTGCCAAGGTCAGAAACCAGGTTTTAACAGCACACCAAGGGAGGCTCTGTCACAAAACAAGGCTAAGCGACACAAAGCAAGCTTATAAATGAATGTATAAATCAAAATTCCAATTTATGAAATGGCAGGAAGAATAAAAAGAAGCCTTCTCATACAAACTAGGGTGTCGATGCTGCTATGGGCAATCCCTTTCTCTCCCTCAAGACAGGCCTGCATGGGAAATCAAGCCATCATCAAGGTTTGCTTGGAGCACCTGTTCTCAGAAAAAGGACAATTGTCAGATGGATCACGCGCTGAGTGACATCCTTCCAACAGAGCTCATGTATCCATGTCATCGCAAAGATGGTTTGTCAGTGCAAGGACCTTGCCCTGCAGTTCCCACTCCCTTAAGCAGATGCCTCAATTGCCTCGGCGGCTGTCCCTTTTTGTACTTCAGTTCCTACCAGCTTTTCTTTGTAGGCATATTATTGACTCAGACTAACCTTTCAGACAGATGTGACTGGCCTTGGAGGCATTGCTTTTAGATATTTGCTTCTAACTATTCTGTATGGATTTTGTATTTTTCCTCTCACAGAACCATCATAAATCTCTTACTTTCCAAGTTCTGTGGTGGGAGCAGCGGGAGCCTGACGTGGGGGAGGCTGGTGTCCTTCACCATGTTCTCCGAGTGCCGATAACTTCGTCAGACTAATACAGACGCTGGGAATTCTAAGGACAGTGTGCCTGGAGATTTTGTAAGGTTATTTGAGAGCATTTTGTAGACTTCTTGAAGGCTTGGAGGATGGTGAGAAAATTCTTATCGGAGGATGGAGAAAAAGGCACCCTTGTTATGTAGTGGAGTTTGGCAACACTCTTACCTGCTGAATTGCGGAAAATAAAAGGTATCTCTAACACACTGGTGCATTTGGTTAAGGAAAGTTCCCGGCAGAACGTTGAAAAGTATCAGTTGATTTATTTTTTTAAAAAATCATAGGTAGAGATGAGATAAAGGAGTTATTTACTTTTTAAGCACAATTTAGAGGCAATATAAAAAACCTAGAATCTTTGGGATAAAAAAAGTTAAACTGTTTTTCATTCCCACTTTCTCCAGATGGCTAAAAAAAATCTGAAAGTAAGGAATTGCTTTAAGGCAAAGATCCAATCCAGGGGGCAGCTGTAAGACTCTTCTTGAAGACTGTAGAGATATTTAAGATTATTCTCCTTAGACGCCGTCAGCTTGATAAGAGGGCTCTAAATATTTAAAAGGTGTTTTCCAACAGTTTTCTGACTTTCAGCTTGAGATGGAAAATGTCTTTCTCAAAGAGATTTGTGGGCATGGTCTTTTAAAAATAGAGTGGTTATAATTTGATATATAGAAATCCCCCCGAATTTTAAAGAGAATTATATTGGCAGAAGCACTACCTGCTTGGACCAAAAGAGTATAAGAATTTCACAATACAAAAACTTTCAATGCTTACATGGCAAAAGTTTACATTTACATCTCAAAATGGAATATAATACTTAAAATAAAATAACGCGAAGAAAAGTGTGAAGTTATGTTGCAACCAAAATGAGCAGCAAAGCCGAAACCAGTTTGGCTCAGTGGATAGAGTGTTGGCCTGAGGACTGAAAGGTCCCAGGTTCAATTCCGGTCAAGGGCATGTACCTTGGTTGCGGGCACATCCCTAGTAGGGGATGTGCAGGAGGCAGCTGATTGATATTTCTCTACCATCAATATTTTTGACTCTCTCTATCTCTCTCTTCCTCTCTGTAAAAAAAAAAAGTCAAAATGAGCAGCAAAGTCAGAATTATATGCAGCTATTTTGAAAAGCTTGCCTCCTGTCAACAAAGAGAATGTGTATCTGAATCCTGTTGGAGTTGAGGTGCCCCAGTGTCTTTGTCATTGTGCTCATGCCTGATATGCATTTCATTAATGACCCCATGTAAAACCGAACAAGTTAGTGTTGTTAAGTCCTCTGCATGAGATTCTTCTCCATTGATATATTCAAACCAGAATCTTTCAAGAGCAACAATTTTCAGCTTGGCAGATCATCAAAGCCTTTGAATTCAACCACAAGTTGTCAGATTAGTTTCCTTCATTTGCTGTGTATCTTCTTTGAAAAATATTCTTTGCTGCTCCTTGTTAATGGACCCCAAAGCCTTTTTTATTTTATATGACAAGAAGCAACAATGAAGTCCCAATAGAGTAACCAGTCAAGCTACTGGTCATTTGCAGCCAAAAAGGATAAATGGCCCATGCAGACACAGCCTGTAACATCACCATTAAACCTAGTGGCACCATGATGAGGAACCTTCCTTTTTTAAAATATATTTTATTGATTTTTTTACAGAGAGGAAGGGAGAGGGATAGAGAGTCAGGAACATCGATGAGAGAGAAACATTGATCAGTTGCCTCCTGAACACCTCCCACTGGAGATGCACCCGCAACCAAGGTACATGCTCTTGACGGGAATCGAACCTGGGACCCTTCAGTCCAAAGGCTGATGCTCTATCCACTGAGCCAAACCGGTTAGGGCAGGAACCTTTCTTTAAAAAACAAAACAAAACAAAAACACAGAACAGCCTGATATATCTTATAATCCTATATAATAAAGATGTAATATGCAAATGATCGTTACGCTGTGAAGCATAACAACCGACCACATAAGGACAGGATCATGGATCAGCAGGAGGGTGGAGCAGTGAGCCACAATCAGGCAGCGGAGAGCTACAGGAGGGGGCAGGACAGCAAGCTCTAGTGGAGGTGGGGAGACGGAGGGAGCTACAGGAGGGCATCAGCGAGCTACTGGCACACAAATTCTTGCACAGGGCTACTAGTACCTTATAACGCAATATACAAATGTAAACTATTGGTTTACAAACTGCTCCATTTTGCATCTCCCCCCCCACTATAAAAGCACAAATAATCTTCCTTGAGACCTGTCAATGCCTTCCCATTCTGGAATTTCTACAGCAGGGACAGCAAAGATACAGAGTACCCTTTCAATTCCTTTAATTCTGAAACTTGGTCTGAAATTGTCTCTTTGCCATCCAACTCATTAGCACTGTCACCTAATACCAGTGGCAACAATAACTGTGCCCTTCCCTTCTCAAATATCTTTAAGCTTTAAGTCTTTTAACAATTAATTAAAATAAATTACCTGCTTTTAATTGTATATAAAAATTTTCCTTAGTCATTGGTATTTTCTGTGCCACATGGTAAACATTATAATGTTTATCATTATGCACACAAACTACATGAGCTATTGCATTCAAAAGCAATTGATAGCAACCATATTAATTGTTTGGTGATTAAAATGGTATTCTTTAAGCATTATACATCCTAACAGGATAATTTGTTGCATATATTTGGCATTTTACTTTACCTGAAACATATTAGCAATTTTGGGGTTGATGTGTAACACATTTTATCTTTTTTCCATTTAAAATCAGGTTCCCATTTATAAATTTCTTGCAGAACATCAGATTTTCACAGATGGATTATTAAAATTAGGTAATATAATCATGCATTGCTCTTCCTATAATTTCGGAGGACAAACTCATGCTGTATTTCTGATTCATATCTTCATTGGAGATTTTTAAGAAATCACTGTAATTATTTGTTCCTATCCTACCATTGTGTATGAGGGGTGTTACGGGGTGGGGGTGGGGGATAACTTGAGCATGAGAGCTGTATTTGGTCCTGAGGAAGCTGTTGGAATGACTGGGGTAACTGCACAGGACTTCAGGTTGTCCCCTTGGAAAGGGGAAGGTATATTTATCTGTGGGAAGCAGGATGTGCTGTGATATTTGGGTAGCCAGAGGCATAGAACTGTGTAGGGCAATGCTGGCTGCCCCCAATATCTGTTCTTATTTTGCTCAGTAATGAAACCTGAAAAAGCTAGCTGGCACTAGTCCAACCAATAAACAAAGACTACATTTCCCAGCCTCTCTTGCAACCCAGTGTGGCCATGTGACTAAGCTTGGGCCAATGGGATGTAAGGAGAAGTACTTTGCATACATCTTTTGGGAAGTTTTCTTAAAGAGAAGTATGTCCTGTTTTCCTCTTTTGCAGGTCTTCCTGCTTAGCATGAGGATGTGATGGCTCAAGGTGAAGCAGCCCTCTTAGAGGTCAGGGTGGAAATCAGAGGTAACAGCAGAGCAACCTGTCAGAGGAGTCTGGGATCCCTGATGGTAATGGAGCTACTGACTTAGCCTAAGTCAATTTATATTTACCTGAGTGAGAAATTTGTATCTCTTCACCACTGTTATTTTGGGCTTTTCATTTAATGACTACTCCTCTTTTGTTTCCTTTAAATGACTATCTTGTATTATCTTATTGACTTTATACTACCTTATTACGCCTAGCTTATATTATCTTATTTAGATTTTCTGTTTATTTTCCATCATCTCTCTTTAGAATGCTAGTGGCAGGGAAGTCAATTAGCTTACCCTTTGCAGTATTCTACCAGTGGTCGGCAAACTGCAGCTCGCGAGCCACATGCGGCTCTCGATCCGAGTTTTGCTGCTCTGTTGATGAATGAGTTTGCTGACCACTGACCACCTAGACTCTCCATTCCAATAATTACAGGCTGTTGTTATTCCTTGTGATTAAGCCCCTACCCAGTGGTCGGCAATTCATTAGTCAACAGAGCGGCAAACTGCGGCTTGAGAGTTGCATATGGTTTGAGAGCTGCAGTTTGCTGACCACTGCTCTAAGCTATTTACATTGACAATCATATTCATTGCAATGCTTGCTGCAAGAGAGGCATATAACTAGTTGTTTTGATTAAAATATGATCGAAAAGTATTCCTTGGGTTTTATGTTAAAGTGACAATATTAAACAGCTTAATGGGTATCACTGATGGCTGCTTGGATTAATATTCCCTTCATTTATTGTCTTAGAAGGGACTAGTGGGAAGGGGAAAAAACCAAACCAAACCTAATACTATTCCAATAA